>RJWJ010006329.1:0-62969 GCA_004363605.1 Indri indri | reverse complement strand
ACGCCACTTCCATGAAGTCCTCCCAATTCCTCCCATGCTCCCTTCTCCCCTTCACCCCAGCTGTGGCTCTGCTCCTTGTCGCTCTCACATTTGCACTGTATTGTATGTCATTATTGACACCCCCCACCCCCACACAGGACCATCCTTGTTTGTGTCCTTTCCCTGTGCTCCGTGGCAGCTTGCGACAGTCCCACGTGGACATTCCACGAAAGTCTGAGAACTAATCAACCCGCACCTAGAAAGAGTCTTTACTCCCAGGCAAGGCAATGAGAATCGGGACCTAATATTGAGGTGCTGCCATTGTCAATTTGGGAATTCTTCCTTGTATCTATTTTGTGTGTGTGTGTGTGTGTGTGTGTGTGTGTGTGTGTGTGTGTGTGTGTGTGTTTTGAGACAGTCTTGCTCTGTTGCCGGGGCTAGAGTGCCATGGCATCAGCCTAGCTCACAGCAACCTCAAACTCCTGGGCTCAAGCGATCCTCCTGCCTCAGCCTTCCGAGTAGCTGGGCTGGGATTATGGGTGTGCGTCACTATGTCCGGCTAATTTTTTTCCTATTTTTAGTAGAGATGGGATCTCTCTCTTGCTCAGGCTGGACTTGAACTCCTGAGCTCAAGCGATCCTCCCACCTCGGCCTCCTAGAGTGCCAGGATTACAGGCATGAGCCGTCATGCCCAGCCTCTATTTTGTGTTTTATGACCATTTCAAGACATAGAAATACCCACCTGTTTTGTGGTGCTAAAAATACATGCACACTGAATATCATCTGGTATTAAATCAAAAGCCAAATGCCACTACCTCTTGCTTGCTTAAAGATTAAGGCTTCAGGATTTCCTGATTAACTTTCACAACCAACAAAAGGTGTTTCCTAATCCTTATTACAGCCAATCCTTTCCACATATTGTTAGGATCTGCAGATTACCTTTGCATAGTAACTCCAAGTTCTGTCAGCCCAGGCAAGTGCAAATGCGCAAAGCAAGGACTTACAATATTGAAAATTTAGCACAATCTGTCTTCCAGCTGCCTGACAGGGAAGCAGCTGCTGCTCAGAATTAAGTATAAATTAGCTAATGCTGAAACTGCAGAAATGTTCACTCCATGTCCTGGGTCGAGTGATCCTTCCCTCCTCCACCTATTCATTCAGGCATTAATTCTAGGTCTCCCTGCTGCACTCAGGGCTGAGTCTTGCGGTAAAACGCTAGCAGCGTAGTAACTGCAGGAAGGCGTATGTAATTTCCCTGCCAGTGTGGTTTTAATGCCCTCTTTCAGTGGGCTTCGTACATTAAAGAAAAGATAAATTGCTATGGGCCCAGAAAAATCTGTGGAGTCAACACATGCATGAGAAAGTACCATTTTAACCTTTAATCGTTTTAGCCAAAGAGCAAAATCTATTTTTATTGCTTATGAGTGATGGTGCTAAATTGAGGCAGTGTTGTGCAGGAAAAAGAAGTCCCCACAAAAACTGTTTCCCCATATGACCCAGAAAGCCCACTGGGATGTTCAGAGGGGGAAGAGATGAGGGGGTGAGGGCTGAAGGCAGAGCGGCTGGAACGTGGTGTGAGAGGCAAGATCTGCCCTTTCCTGCGTCCCTGAGGGTGTGAGGGTTTAAAGCCTGTGAATAAAGAAACCTCGGGTCCTTTCTGTCTGTCCTTGGGTGCTCAGAGGTTGCCTCTGTGTTCCCAGTTGTAAGTGAGGCCATCTTTGGCGAGGCCTGGATGATAATAACCATCCTTTTTTGCACACTTCCCACGTGCTAGCGCTGCGCCGAATGCTTTATAGGGAAAATGTTCTTTAATCCTCTCAACATCCCTTTGCGGTAGGTGCTCTAACGCACTTTATAGATGAGGAAATTGAGGTCTTAGGTTAGATCATTTGCCCAAGACCAACAGCTAGTCAGTGGTAGGGCTGGAATTTGAACCCAGAGACAGTCTGGCTATGGAGCCTGTGCTTACCTTAACCACACTGCTTTTAAATAGCATTTTGCCCTAATGAAAATTGATGGTGTAATGTCCAGAAGGTTAGGATTTAGAAAAGAAAAGGTCTCTGTCTCACAGATTCACCAGGGGACCTGGGGAAAATGCCCTTGATCTTGGTTTCCAGTCTATAAAAGAATGATTATGCTATTCTTCACCCACCCACACAGCTGTGTTTTGAGGATGAACGATTGGTCATCAGGCCTCTGAGAACCTTAGGTGACTGAAGACGCCTAGTTAAATAGTTTGAGCAAGTGAGTTTCCACCTCCCTACGTAAGACCCAACTCTCCAAACTGGAGCAGCGTTCCACCTACAGCTGGATTGGGATTTTGAAAGCGAATTTCACATGCATTCTCTGTAAGGCAGAGACCAAAAGTTTTTTTTGTGAAATACTGTTAAGGCATTTTTGCAGGGACTTCACTGAGAATCCCCTCTGAGGCCAGCGTGGTGCCCTGTTGGGGGAGATGATTACCAGCCTTTTGTCTTTGAGAACCAAACATTCCTCTCCAATTGGCCTTGGTGAAAAAGGAGTTTGATAAATGGAGTTCATTCTACTCCCTAATCTTGTTAGCCCCCTTCATCTTCCTTCCCACTTACTCCATTCGGACCGTGCTGTTGGGGCTGGCTCACTTCCTAGACGCCACACTGGTTTCCTTATGATGTTTGTGAAGGAGTGTACGGAGGTTAATGTGTATATCGTGGTATAGAAAACGTTCATCCTTTATCCAAGCCAAAAGGAATGACAGCCACCCAAGCAGGTAGTATTCCAGTGTATTCTCCCAGGAAAGTTATAAATTCTTCACTGTAAATGTCAGTGCAAGTAGCATTTTTGAAGATTTCAAGAGACATATGAGAGAAATAGATGGTCTTGAAATTATCATATAGTTATAAGGAGAAGGTATTTTAGAAAAATGATCCAAGAAATCTTCTCATATGAACACACACACATACACACACACATTTGTTGTCTTTGGCTTAATAACCCTATTTCTGCAAATTTATCCTGAAAAAATTATCCAAAATTGGGAAATTGAGATATTCATTGCATAGTTATTTATAATAGCAAAATACATGAAACAGTCAATATGTTCCAGCTACATGTATGTGTGCACATGCATGCACCCCTGACAGAATATGTATGTATTAAAAATTAAAATTATAGAGGCCATGTAGTAACATAAAATGCTTATAATATAAAGGAAGATAGTCATATAATCATGACACTGTCCCATTTAAATTGTATATTTTTCATTTCTACAATTTTTTTTCTTTTTCTTTTTCTTTTTTTGCGAGTTAGAGTCTCACTCCATTGCCTAGGCTAGAGTGCAGTGGTGCCATCATAGCTCACTGCAACCTCAAACTCCTGGGCTCAAGCAATCCTCCTGCCTCAGCCTCCCAAGTACCTGGGACCACAGGTGCACATCACCACGTCTGGCTAATTTTTCTGTTTTTTGTAGAGACAGGGTCTTGCTCTTGCTCAGGCTGGTCTCAAACTCCTGACCTCTAGCAATCCTCCCGCCTCAGCCTCCCAGAGTGCCAGGATTACAGGAGAGAGCTACCTCGCCCAGCCCCATTTCTAGAATTTCTATTCAATTTGTTTTCTCCTCTGCCTTTTCATTTTTTATACCATCCTGTTTATTCCTTATGGTCATTGTTCCTTCCATTATCTCCTCAGCATATTAAACATATGTTCCTGAATACTTTTTTCCAGATTGTTCTTTCCAGTTTTTGTTCGTTGCACTGTTCATTTCCTTAGGTCATCTGTAAATTTTTCCTGTGAGCATCCTTCATCTTCTGTGAGAGTTGTCCATAGGACTCCACTATTCCCTGGTGAAGGAAGGTGGTTTTGCTTTGTCTTTGCCCAGACTCTAGTAATTTTAATGGTCCTAGGCAGATGGTGCATTTCTTTACCTCTTTCTTGGGATGGTTGGTTGTGTTTAAATTGCGTATGAATCCTGGATTTGTTCAGGGAGTTCATTTCTCTAGCAAGGACCTAATTCCATGCCTATTAGACCTTTGGGTTCAGCTCTCACAAATTACTAGGGCCTGCTTTCTTTCTGGTACCTAAACTTCCTTTCTGCCCTCAGACTCTGTTGTGCATTAAGAAATAATTTAGGCTGGGCGTGGTGGCTCACACCCGTAACCCTAGCAGCCTGGGAGGCTGAGGCGGGAGGATTGCTTGAAGTCAGGAGTTTGAGACCAGCCTGAGCAAGAGCGAGACCCCATCTCTACTTTGAAAAAAATTTAAATTAAAAAAATAATAAAAATAAAAGAAATAATTTATGCTTTACCCATCATTTCCATATGTTTGTAGCGGGATGTTCAATTTACCATATTGACCAGAAATAGTTATTTATCTTTACTTTTACTGCAATTATATGAAAATATATGTGAATATAATCAGAGACTGGAGGGTGTTTGAAAACGATATTGTTATGGGTAGAGATAGTGGTAGAGTAAATATCGTTCTCTATTCTGCAAATATTCTCTATGGTCATATTTTATTTAAACAATAATTATACAAATCATTTTTAAATTCTTGTATTTTGTTTCAGAATGCATATACTACAACTGCCATTAATGGGACAGATTTTTGTACATCAGCAAAAGATGCATTCAAAATGTTATCCAAGAATTCAAGTCATTTTACATCTGTTAACTGGTTTGGAGGCTTCATCATTTTTCTAGGAAAGGTGAGATGTCTTGACTAAACAAAGGAGGCTAGCATTCAGAAAATCGAGCCCTGCAACAATTAGTTTGAAAGGGAACTAATATTTCTAGAGTGCTTACTCTGTAGTAGATGCTGTGCTTCATTACCCCTTTAAATCCGCCATCCCTGGGGTATCCCTGTTTTACAGAAGATGAAACTAAGGTTTAATAACTTGTTCAGGGCCAGGCGCGGTGTAATCCTAGCACTCTGGGAGGCCGAGGCGGGCAGATTGTCATGAGCTCAGGAGTTCGAGACCAGCCTGAGCAAGAGCGAGACCCCGTCTCTACCAAAAATAGAAAGAAATTAATTGGACAGCTAAAAATATATATAGAAAAAATTAGCCGGGCGTGGTGGCGCATGCCTGTAGTCCCAGCTACTCGGGAGGCTGAGACAGTAGGATTGCTTGAGCCCAGGAGTTTGAGGTTGCTGTGAGCTAGGCTGATGCCACGGCACTCGCCCCAGGCAAGAGAGTGAGACTCTGTCTCAAAAAAAAATAAAAATAAAAATAACTTGTTCAGGATTCCACAATAGGTGTAGCCAGGATTTTAATCTTAGTCTTACTCTCTTACCTATGTGATTAATTCTCTCTATCATTCTGATTGCCACTTTTTTATGTCTAAAATGAAAATGCTACAAACCTTAGAATATAAATGTTTATAGGGTTTTTTCATTAAAAATATATAGAAATAGTATTGAAACTTGATGAAATTTGTATATTATTTAAGTGCATTAAGACTATAAGTAAGATAGAATTGTTAATGTCCTAAATGGAGCCACAGTGACCTTTGTCCTGTCATCTGAATAATTTTTTTTTAAGAAATTGTGTGTCATCTTGTGTAGTGAAGGAACATCTCAGAGCTCCAACAACATCCCACGGTATAAAGGACAGAGCCCCGACTTTGAATCCTTGCACAGTTTCAAACTTTAGTTTTCTTAGCTGTGAAATAAAGATGACCCATGCCCTTTCTAGGTTGTAGGGAAGAGTAACTGAAATGTTGCTCAAAGTGGTGACCAGCCCCCACCCCACCCGTATCTGACCATGCCCAAATCAGAAGGCTCTTTATACTGGGCCACAGTCACCTCTGGGCCCAATTCTGCAATCTCAGTGTGCCTGATCCTGCTTCCCCTTGACTGCCCTTCAAATGCCGGCCCTTCCCACCATGCCTTTTGCATTCCAAGCTGAACATTCCTCCGTTCTTTCAACCACTCCTCCATATCTGACACGAACACGGCAGCCTTCAGCGGTGCCCAAAAGTGAACAAGCTGTTAGTCTCCAGTTGTGACCTGGCCAATGCCAAATGTGGGGACTTTTTGCTCATTTAAAACTTTGTGCCTCTGTGGTATGTGGTGTAGGTCTCTGGTACATTACTGTCACAAATGGGTGTCAGTAATGTTACAGCATGCTTGGATTTCACAGGTCTGTGTTAATCACACATGCATTCAAGTCTCAGCTGAGCCCAAGACATTTCATGTAGCGGTAGCGATAGAAACACAAAATAATTAATGCCTTTCAAAATAGCCTGAATAATCTAAGTTGTATTTAAATGGCTAATGTTTCCATTAGCTTGGTAGAATTGTGGGTGATACAGTTTCTATAATAATGACTGCTTCCAAAAATTTTTGGAATGACGTTTCATCTTTTTAATAGAGTTATTTTTTATTTTACTTTAGATCACTCATTTTCCTTTGTTTCCCAAAAGGAATATATAATGGCTAATGAGCTTTTAATGATTGTGTGATGAACAGTGATTCTTTGATTTTTTTTGAATGAAATAGCATTCAGATTTCCATGCGCATCTTTGTGGACATCCAGGGGCAACGGGCACCCCAGATGGACTCCATTACATCTGTTAAAGAATTTGGTACATCATGGACTATAATCCTGTGCGTAGAAATAATAATTACATACAGCAAAAGCCTGGACTAAGCCTATTATCTCCTCACACCATCGTTGGAAAGCCTTCTCACTTCAATCCCCAGCATAAAACTAATCATCTGTTAAACTACAGTATATCCACTCAATGGATTGTTGCACTGTGGCTAAAAAATGGTGTTTATAAAAAAAAGTTTTTAAGTGAAAATGCTTATTGTGGGATTAAGTGAAAAGACAATAAAAATTTTGAGGTATTATTACATCTGTATAAATACAAAAGCTAGGCACAGATAAAATGAAAGTACATATACCCTTCCCACCTACTATTAACTGGGTTTTCTATTGATATCAGAGTTTTCATTTTTTCTTCTATTTCATTCTGCCAAATTTTCTGACAAGCATTCTTTGCAATATTGTGCACACACACACGTGCACATATATGAAACTATTACTTGTAACTGACAAAAAATCTTTTAAAAAATATTCTAACCAACCAATTTATAAGGATTTTCAACACCCTCTTGTTTTGCACAGGTGTTGGTGGTGTGTTTCACTGTTTTTGGAGGACTGATGGCATTTAACTACAACCGTGCACTCCAGGTGTGGGCAATCCCGCTGTTACTGGTGGCCTTTTTTGCATACTTAGTAGCCCATAGTTTTTTAGCTGTGTTTGAAACTGTGCTAGATGCACTTTTCCTGTGTTTTGCTGTTGATCTGGAAACAAATGACGGATCATCGGAAAAGCCCTACTTTATGGACCAAGAGTTTTTGGTAAGCAGACATTTCATTTCCTGTTACAATCTCCGTCCTGACAATCTCAAAAAGTTTTGAAAAGATTCACGCACAAAGGAGGCTCCGTACCCAGCCTCACTTTCTCTTCCAGAGGGCTCTGTAGGCTTCTACTACCCCATGGCCTGATGTCCCGAGAACAATTTGAATTGGATTCCTTAGCAGGAGCACCACTTCTACCCTGGGTGGAAGGTAGTAGTCCAGGTCCCTTTGGTGCTAATGGGTTGGTCTGGAAGTGTAACGGTTGATCTTTTTCTAAAGCATTTCCATATCCCCAAGCATCATGTCATACCCATGGTATTTTAGGCAGAGCACGCTTCAGTATAGACTAATTGCCTTCTGTGCCAGTATTGACAGATCTGCAATTCTCAGGCCCTTTATTCACGAGAAAAGCCACACCCTGTACCCAGTGTCAGCACAGCCCCCACACTGCTTATATCTGGAAATAGCAGGCAGCTGTTGGTAACAGCTTTTGCAACACAGTTGTTGCTTATTTGCTTTATCTTGGGTAGACAGGGATATTTTAACAGCTGAAGGATGTCTCCTCTTTTCTTCTTCGTCGTGTGAGTCACCTGATATTTTAGTAATTTTCTTTTATGCTGTTGCCATTAAAATGCCCTTTTTGTTTTAAGCAGAGCATTCGAAACACTCTTCAGGCACTGAAGTTTAACAAGCACATAGTACTATAGTTTTATACTTAGTGTATCCTCATCTTTCTCCATATAAAATATAAAAACTCAATTTTAACTGTTTTACTTATTTGACTTATTTGTAGCCTTCTGAAGAAAGGGTTTCTGATGGTGGTCTGAAGCCAGTCAGATCTTCAGGCCCTGATTCACACTTTTCCGGTTAAAAATCCACTTTGAAATATAACCCTCAAAATATTTATTTTAATAGGGAAAACGTTCTTATGGATTCAATTCTCCAAAATTATATAACCGAGAACTTTTTGTAAATGGTTACTGTTGGGGCTGAGAAACCAATACCCCAAATACGGTGCTTTGACATGCTGACTTGAAGCAGCCTTGAGGTCTGACCTTCCTCCCCTCTCCTCTCAGTTTTGTCTCTCCCTAAGCATAGGATGAAGTTGCTCTCTGAAGTCCCCTTAGCTGCCTAAAGTCCTGACCCACCAAAGAAGAAAACAATTACCTCTGATCATTTCCCCGAGTTTTCATTAACTGAACTTATGTTGCAGAAACAAAGACTAAAGTCTGTCTACACACCTGGACATACTTTTGTCAGAAACCATTGTCCGCTCTGCCCAATAGACTTTGTCCTAGGCCAGTATATGCTCTCAATGTTCACTAAATTCCCCCGAAAATCACTTACTACCCCCCTAAAATCATTCACACTTCCCCATCTCCCTTTCCCCTAAAAAGAATGTAGAACTATCTGTAGCCCATTGCATGGTTAGACAATCACTGTGATTCTCCCCTCTGCACGCTAATAAATCTAGATGCCTTCTCTATTAATCTGCCTTTTGTAAGTTAATTTTTCAGCAAAACTTCAGAGGGCAAAGGACACGTTTCCCTCAGCCCTTATATTATGAACAGTGCAGATACATAATAATACTGATCTAACGCATTCTTTTGTTTTTCAGAGTTTTGTAAAAAGGAGCAACAAACTAAACAGTGCACAGCAGGACAAGAATTCTTTAAGGAATGAAGAGGGAACAGAGCTCCAGCCCATTGTGCCATAGGTGCCCATTAGATATTTGTACCTGTAAAAAGTTTCTTTCTTCTAAGGGGCATTTACAGAATAAAAGACAAAACTATTAGAGAAAAGTTGGAATTAAAAAAAAAAGGCAAGATTTGATAGACCCTATTCTTTTTCATTGTTTTTGTCATTAATGTTTGACCAGATTATAATACTGAAGCCATAAAAGTTTGTAACCTATTTTTGTACCAATTAGGACAGACTTTTAAAATCATGTTTATATGCATCAATTAAAAAGCACAATATGTAAAAACTAGGATTTGTTTTTAAGGTTACAACCAATAAATAAACCTTTTTAAGAAAAAAAGATTTTGTTAGCAGAAATCTCTGGAATATTGTATTATTGTGGTGGTTTTTGTTTTGTTCTGTTCTGTTTTGTTTTTCAATAGAGAGGAGGTCTTGCTATGTTGTCCAGGCAGCCAAGCTGGTCTCAAACTCCTGGGCTCAAGAAATCCTCCCGCCTCAGTGTGCTAAGTAGCTGGGACTACAGGTAAGCACCACTATGCCCAGCTTGGAATGTTGCTCTTATATAGGGTAGGACATTTCCCTACTCATCCAATCCTGGAAATATGCTCAATATGTTAACTTTTCCAAGTACAATTCTTAGACTTAGTGACAATAAAAACCGAAAGTTTAAACTCTAACCAGAACTACCACCTGAACTGGGCATATACAGGAGGCAGAAGTTTAACCAGCTATGACTTAGTTGGTAAAAGCACCAGGCTCTTTTATAAATTAGCAGACATTCTGAAGAAGTGGTTTTCAACCACCGCTCCACCTGAGAATTGCCTGGAGAAAGATTTTTAAAAACACTTATACCTGGACCCCATCCCCCGACACTTACTTAGATGGTGGGGGGCGGGGGAGCTTTCCCTTTTTAAAGCTTTAAACAAAGAGAACATTAACATGTTGATTGGCAGCCCTGTGTCTGTTAGATGGGCAATAAATAGATTACCTCTCTCCTAACAGGAGGATCCATCTGATTTATTTGGCAGGGCAGGTAGTAAGACATAAGGCTTCCCTTCCCTAAACACCTCTTCAAAAATGACAAGAAACAGCCTGACAGCCCAGGTCTACTTTAAATGCAAATTACTTTTTTCTTAAACAGCACCATTGAATTAGGTTAGGCCCAGCAGTTTCCTTTAGGAAAGAGATTTACAGAGCAGTTCCTCAGAAGCATTAAACTTAGTCCTTGTGGAATGATGCACAAGTAAACTTCATTTTTATGGGTTTTTTTCAGACCACATGTATCTTCCTTATCTGTCTTAGCAAAGAAACAAACAGGCACATTTTCACCCCCAAATCCAATAGAGCCAATCCTATCAGAAGAAATCTTTTGGCTGAGACAACGTCACTGTGTGAGTTACCAATTTTACTGACTGCCTTGTTTCCATTACATTTAACTGACCTTTTCTCTGTCATGACTGAATGTTTAGGTTTTACTACACACCCTAGCTTATTATCAAACAGCACATCCTATTCCTGATCCAGTAAGTTTCTTACTCATATTTATTCACCCTAGGATATGAGTATAAAATTCCCTACTGCTATCAGTATCGCTGAAGATGATTTTAAGATTATTCTAAGTTGAATTAAAGATGAATTTGAGGCAGCCAAGTCACAGTGAAACAACGAGGGTCAGATGATGACTTGAATCCTGGCTGGCACGTATCATGTGCATTGGGCAAGTCCCTTCGTTTTTCTAAGCCTCACTCTCTTAAGCATAAAGTGCAGGTTGTGTGGAGTAAATAAAATAATGTTACTTTATAACAGTACATGGGGAAGTACTTTTTAAAAAAAATCTGACTCTTCCTATCTAGAAGCTAGCCAGAAAATAATCAGCCTGTGGTTCATATGAATGTTCAAAAAAAAATATTTATTTATAAAAAATACAATGGGATAAGTTTATGCTGAGAAATGCAGCAGTAAATACAGTTGAAGAAAACAGAGCAACTCTACATTGATACATTGGCACAAACAGGAAGAGCAAACACACCACCCAGACCTAAATGTCTGCAGGCCATTTTTATACATGTTCCTTCAGAAACTCCGCTCTGAAAAGACCTTGTCAGCTGACGTAAGAGAATGAGTACACGTATAATCACAAATGCACACTGATCATGACTTTATTTAAAAATTAGCAAACAATACTGTAGAAACATCCATATGTAAATTTCTAAAAAATGCTGCATCTTATATTTAATTGGCAAAGACCACATTTAGCAATAAGCATGAGTTTAGTCTTCCATGTAGAAACCAGATACACTAAACTGCAAAAAAAAAAAAAAGTTTCCTATTGTTTGAAAATACCAGTTTAAGATTGTAAAAATGCATAGATCTTAACAGACGAATTGGCTGGACAAGAGTCCTCCCCTTTCACAGTATTCCTTTTTACTTCATATGTGAATTACTGGTTATGCTGTAGGATTTAACTGTTACAGCACTAAAAGGCAACTATTTAGGGAAGAGGCAGAAAAAGGAAAAAGGAATGTATGTAAGGCAATTTCTTTTATTAGGTACAATAAGCATAATAGTGTTTTAGGAAGACAAGATAAAAATTACTCAAGGCTAGCTTGGTTCTCACTGAATAAAAACAATGGACTGAATACTGGGCTCCTCTGCGTGCATCTAATAATCAATGCCTTGGTCGCCATACTGGTATTCTCTGGGGTAGTCATCGGGGTACTCGCCATGATATTCATCTGGGTATTCTGCCTGATAATCGCTATCACTGATTTCCGACCCATTCGTTCCTGTTCCTTGGCTTCCATTGTGAATGACAGGTTCTGTCGGAGCAGCACAGTATTTGGGGTCATATACTTGCCGCCCAAGCCCATATACACTCATTCCTTTCTGGGAAGCAACTTTGTTGGTTCCCATCTGTAGAGAAATTGTTGAGTTGTCCACTGGTTGTAATGTGAGCTTCTGGTCGTAGATGTCTCTTCTGGTACCTGGTGCCAACATCCCTGCCTGGTATTAAAACATAGTATAAAAGTTAAAACACTAGCTGGAATCTACTCTTGTGAATATTTTATAAATTATAAAACTGACATTGAATACGAACACTAATACAGTAACTTTCATTTGGGTCAGGGGTAAAGATAGTTTAACCAAATATCCTTATACAAAATCACTCCAATGAAGCAATATTCATTGGCTTTCAAAATAGGTCAGACCTTCCTTCAGATCCTTGTTCTGCTATAAAATTGCTATGTAGCCTCAAACAAGTTAACTTACTTTTGAGTTTCTCATATGCAAAATGGAGACAATGCTACCTACTTTGGATTTAGGAAAGGATTAGACATAAAAAAATGTAAAAACAAAGTGTAACACTGGCACACCTGAAAGTTAGATTTGAATGCTCATTATGACCTTATACGCTATCCAGTTTACCAATTTCAAAAGCTTTTAATATATTCAACAAAAAGTATGCTGAGCAAAACTTAAAGAGTTGAGTCTTTTCAAAAGGCTCTGAGATACAGAAGAGCCAGCCCCTTAAGAACAGCTACTCCCCTCTTTTTCAGAGTATGGTAACATACTTCATTTCTCCATTTACGTCAAGTACACACTTACAGATTTAAAGTGGGTAAAAAAGCAAACTTGAGTGGCAGCTATGAGAGATACAATGCCACACCTGGCAGGACATGTTCATAAACGACAAACAATAAATCTCACCTTGGGGGCATTAAGAAAATGTTTTTCAAACCTTATCCCCACTCTTACTAGATGTGAGACCTGTCTGCTCTGAAATGGATACAGAAACTGCCTTTCCGAGGTGCTCGTTATCTAGGAAATTCTATCTGAGATATGGTGTTAGAATATTGGTATTTTCACCGTGTTGCATTTCCATCTACTTTTATTGACACATTTAATAGGAATGCTAAACAGTTCTTCGTAGAACACAGATAATTTTACCTACCAACTTAATTAAGGTCTCCTTTAAAAAAAGTCACTATTTAAATGAGCACTCTTTTACTTGAATTTTGGAGCAAGAACACTGTCATAAACGTGTCTTTTTTCCTTCTGGTTAGACAGAAAGGTCAGCTATTCTAACTGCCCAAAAAACCCATGAGCCACACCTTTTTTTTTGTTTCTTTCTTTCTGTTTTGGAGACAGTCTTCCTCTGTGGCCCCAGCCGGAGTGCAGTGGCATCATCATAGCTCACTGCAACTCAAACTCCTGGGCACAAGCAATCTCCTGCCTCAGCCTCACTAGTAGCTGGGACTACAGGTGTGTGCCA
The DNA here is from genome assembly GCA_004363605.1 of Indri indri. NCBI lineage: Eukaryota > Metazoa > Chordata > Mammalia > Primates > Indriidae > Indri > Indri indri. The sequence continues at coordinate 49,671 of RJWJ010006329.1, read as the reverse complement.
CCACACCCAGCTCATTTTTCTATTTTTTGTAGAGAGTCTCGCTCTTGCTCAGGCTGGTCTTGAACTCCTGGCCTCAAGCTATCCTTCTGCTTTAGCCTCCCAGAGTGCTAGGATCAAAGGGGTAAGCCACCACACCCAGCCCACACCATACTTTCGTTGCTACAGAAAAGGTCCTTTGATTCTTTTGCTTTCCCAGAAAAATCTACTTTCCTGAAAGAATATACTCTAAATAAATTATACAAAAAATACCCTCTTTAAACTTTTAGTATAATAAGTGCTAACTTAAAACAGCCCTTTTGTACTCTTTGCTGTAAGTATAAAAAGGTATTGCTTACCTGGCTGGCTCCTTTGTTAGTGCCCATCTGCAGACTAATCGTGGTCTGGTCAAAAGGTTTGTCAGTTTGCATTTTGGGATCATAAAGGTGCCTCCTAGTCCCATAGGCTGTCATACCTGCCTGGCTGGCACATTTGTTGGTTCCCATCTTTTAAGTTAAAAAATAAAATCAGCATTAATTATCAGATGTCAACAATATACACAACACAAACAAAACTTTCTGTGCTACTAAAAAGAAGGGGTGAAACTGACAAGAGCCGAAATTCCGGTCAACTACAAACTTTCCTCTACGCATTTACAAACAAGTTTCAAGTGCTAACTTAAAAATATTTTCAAAAAATTCACTGTACATAAAAGCTCACAGGACAATTAATCATTGCACACATGAACAGATGGATGGACACAGTAAGTTATCACAGTGGCAGAATTATGAATAACTTCCTCTACTACTCTTTCCCGTTACTCTCTATAGCACAGATAACCAAATTTACAGGTACTCGCTGCAGTCATTTAAATCGCCAGAAGCAATCTCAGGCCAGGCAATATGCCATTCCACTCTAGATATGTTTTATATAAAATGTGAAAGCAAATGCCAGGTCTCTCTCTGGGAGCTTAATAAGGGCTTAAGTTTCAAAATCACCAACATTTTCATGGGAACAGAACCACACTTTATTCCTCCAACTCTCTCATCCCTGGACAGAGCCAGAGAAAGGCAGAATAAGGAATCTGAACTCAGCCACATTCAGAGGAACAATAATTAACTTCCCTTCCCTGTTGAGAACAATATGGCTTCAGGACCAACCAGTGTACCCTGTTCTACTGGTTAGGGACATGTTTCTATTGCTGGATGTTTTCTGTTAAAAATATGATTTATTAATGAAAACCTTTATTACTAAAAGTAAAACCTGTTTATTAAAGATGACTTAGAGAACATATATAAGCAATAAAAGGCAGGGGGGAGTCATTGCAATACTACCATCCAGACATTTGCTGTCAACATTTGTGAATATCCCGCTAGAGTTTTTACCTTGTGTCTGTGTACATCAATGGATGCACACACATATAAATACACATACATACAAAAAATATGCGTTTTTTTAATTAAAAAAAAAAACACACACTGACTACAGTATTTTATGACCTGATACCTGATTTTTTCCCCCTTAACCTATCTTTTCAAACTCTAGTGTATCATTTTTATATCACATGTTCCTTTTATGGAGTTATAATTTAACCAACTGACTACTGTTTGGAAATTCTGGTTTCCAATTTCTCACCACTGATACAATTTTGTACTGCATAAAAGGAAATCTACCCTCATGTAGCCTTGGTCGAGAGGGCCACTGTATCAAGCCGGTATCGGAGAGGAAAATTCGTAGAATTTAGGGCATTTAGCAAAGATGTTTTTGTGACATTCTCCAGGAGAACAATGTGAAGAGAAAGAAAACATCTGAATTATGTATTTCTGAAGAATTAAACTGACAACCTCTAATAGGGCTTGGCTGCTATATCATGCTTTACTAGTGTAAATAAATGACTTTGGCATTAAGCTTTTGTAAAATTGCCTCATTTGGTCAATAACATTTAGGAATTTATAAAGTGCATTTTCTTAAAAAAAAAAAAAAGACAATATGATTAGAGAAAAAAAGTTTTCATTTCCTGGAGAAACAATTGTCAAGTCAGGTGGCATATCTGAGGTTTCTTCTAAAGCCATCATCATCATCATCTCGTGAGCTTTATAAATAGATATAAATTGTATAAACCACATATTTATCCTAAAAAAATCTACATTGTAGTACTTCTGTTTATTCTTTACTTAGGAGAGACTTAACATTTTGCATGGAGAAAAGTAATTATATTACATAAGTATTGAATAAGGAACACCACATTACTTACCTGCAAACCAATTACACTTTGGCCAGCTTTTAATTTTCCTTCATCAAAACGTCTTGTTTGTTTTTCTGCATACTTAACCCCAATGTCAGTGGTTGTATGGAATCCTTTTGTTTTAGCCTAGACAGAAATATGCACACTAAATGAAAAGGAACATTTAAATAGATATCTTGCCAACAGAGTTTCACAGAAGAAACAACAAAGAAATGCTATGTCTAAAGACAAAGGTTTCATTAGGTAAGACCCAAATAAGAGGTGAAAAATATTTACGGCTACTCTACTGAATACACCGTACCCTTTGAAATGTGAGTGTTCTAATTAAGCTACGTAGTTGAGGTGGTGATGTCAGCAGCCTTTCCACAAAGCTGATAATTACAGAAATGACAGCCCTCCCCCATGGGAGAGCAATGACGCAATTTATCACCAACGTGGTAGGGGCTTTTTAACCAGCCATTAAGGACACATACATACCAGTCCTGCGAGAGCCACCAGAGTAGTCTGAACCTGGGTCATGTTTCCATTCTCGAAAAGATCATTTGCTTCAAATATGTCATGTGGCTTCATCCCATAAGCCTGAATAGCTTTAATAAAGTTGCCAATATTCTCCAACTATAAAGCAGAAAGAGTCATATAACTTTTGCAGCTAAATATTGACATTCATAGTATCTAAGGATTCTAAGTCTTCATGACTAGTTACAAGATGCCAGACAGAAAGCTACCTGGCAAAGATTTTTAACCAAATACATACTACGCACAGCTCTCTCTGGAAAAGGAAAGAGTGAAAACAGAGTGTACTTCTAAATGTAGGTCACATAATGGTCTTCACATTTTTAAGCAGTTAAGTTTTTTCAGCTTTCTAAGGGCAAGATCTTCCTTATACAATTTTTAAGAATTGTGTCAAAGCTACCCAGGCCTGAAATTTTCTTTGTCAAAAGGTACATAATTACTCATGTTAATAAATAATTCATAGTAAGAAAATATATAACTGTATACTTCTGGCTTGTATTTCTTTTATGATCTGCTAGAAAAATATAGTGTTTAACATCATCAGTTTTAATAATTATATTTTTCCTTTAAAATGAATAAATAATTTTGTGTTTTAATTTTAAAATGTGTGGTTACCAAATGCTCATTCTCTCGTAGCTCAAAGCACATACTCAAGACCAAATAAATACCCAATTTTACTTAATCATACACATTCGTGAGTAAGATTATATCTGACACAGTGTTCAAAGTCAGCCATTAGTTGTTATGTTAAATGCCTTGCTTTTTCCCTTGTTTATCCTTACGGTCTGGGTTGTATTTCTCTGTGTAAGCTGTGTTAAATCCTTTCTCAAAGAAGACAGACTAAATATAGGAAACTTCTAAGCTAAATACCTAATAATTACAGAACTAGTTCAATAAGTAATTATGGAACCATTTTAAAAAACTAACCAAAAAATTAAACATAGCCATGTGCACAAATTTTGGCTCAAATGTCCACTTTAAAACTGCAATTAAAAAAATAAAAAACCGGCCGGGCATGGTGGCTCACGCCTGTAATCCTAGCACTCTGGGAGGCCAAGGCGGGTGGATCGCTCAAGGTCAGGAGTTCGAGACCAGCCTGAGCAAGAGCGAGACCCCGTCTCTACTAAAAAATAGAAAGAAATGATCTGGACAACTAAAAAATATATATATAAAAAAAATTAGCTGGGCATGGTGGCACGTGCCTGTAGTCCCCGCTACTCGGGAGGCTGAGGCAGAAGGATTGCTTGAGCCCAGGAGTTTGAGGTTGCTGTGAGCTAGGCTGATGCCACGGCACTCTAGCCCGGGCAACAGAGCAAGACTCTTGTCTCAAAAAAAATAAATAAATAAAAAACCAAACCAAACCTGAAATCAAGTTTTCACTACATAAAAAGTAACCAACTAGAACCGGAGGTTGTTGGTTTGGCTGTTACCTGAGGCCAATTTAATGAGGACTCGTTGACCTTCTTCACTGAGCCTGGCTGCAGCTTGTTTATGAGTCTGAAAAGAAAAATATGAGAGATGCCTTATTTATTGGTCACACAAAAGCAAGGATTGGCATACAAAGTTGGTTCCTGAACATCAGTAAAGGAAAACATTAAACACATTTGCAGAATATCAAGGTCTGACACCCTGGAGTGGGAAGGAGGGTAAGACAGAAGCCCGTGGACAGGACAGAAGGGCAGAAGCAGACACCTGGGCCTGGTACTCACTCGCAGAGGATGATGCCGTCCTTCAGGCCCAGCTGGAAGTTGGTGCCGATGCTCATGCCTGTCACCTCCTCTATCCAATTGCGAAGATCTTCTTCAGCCTGATGATCATACTTGGAAGCAATCTGAAATACAAGTTAACTAATTTTAGAAGGATTTCACTAAATAATCAAAAACTGCTGACTCACAACATGCTCTGCTTTCGTTACCCGTGAAGGCCACAGCTGTGACAGGCAGTAAATTACACTCAATAGGGTTGATGGGGAACTTAATCAACTGTTACTACTTCAGTAACTAACACATTTTTGGTGAAGACAGTGTCATACGAAATTTTGAACAGCACATGGAGAAAAGGTGGGACTGAGAAAGAGAAAATAACCATCAAGACAAGACAGACTCCCATTTGTGACACACAGGAAGTGACAAGGATTTAATAGTGTATTATAATATGGCACCAGCCACGACTTTAAAGATTAAGTCATTAATCACCCTATTCCAAAAAAAGATGAGGAGAGGATTCTGACACATGAAAGAAACTATTTCACAAAGTATCTCAACTGGCCAAAGATATATCATTCCAATAGTTTTGTTGCCTGAAAGTTCTGGTGTTTGCCTTCTATTCAGCCAAATACATACTACATACCAAACACAAACACCCACACACTTTCCTCAGTACTAATTATTGTACTTACAGTACAATATTGAAATCCTGTTTACGTGGTCTCTATCTTATTAGACTCCTTAGGGGAAGAAAAAACATTTAATTTACTTTTGGATTCTTAGTACCTAGCATTGTATCTGACACTCAAACATTTACTAAAACTAAAAAAAAAAAAAAACCCATTAACTTTTTACTCACAGAATTCTACAATAAAGGCAACTTACCAACACAGATGCTGTGGTGTTCAACATGCTAAGACTAATTGCTATACATAGGTTTTGAGAGATCCCTTCATAATAAGAAGACCACAGGCCTCAATTTTTTTTAAATTTATTTTTATTTCAGCATATTACAGGGGTACAAATGTTTAGGCTACGTATATTGCCCTTGCCCCACACAAGTCAGAGCTTCAAGCTTATCCATCCCCCAGACGGTGCACACCACACCCATGAGGTGTGAATATACCCATCCCCTCCTCCCCTCCCATCTGCCTGACGCCCGATGAATGTTACTACTATATGTGCACATAAGTGTTGATCAGTTAATACCAATTAGATGGTGAGTACATGTGGTGCTTCACAGGTCTCAATTTTTTAAAGAATTCAAATAAAAATTAAACAAAATGTTGTTAAAAATCACATGTTCAAGTTCTTAAGCTATTCCTTGTCCTAGAGTCCGTAAAGGGACTGGTCAATCAGAGGTATTAGGACAAGCACAGCTGGGAACAAGGAAAGCTAATGCGTCATCTGTCTTCTCATTCAGCACATGTGAAAATGCCAGGTCTACATAGGCAATGCCAGGGGATAGAGACCATGAGCTTGGGAATCAGCTACAGATAGCATTGTTGGAAATGAATGGTAGAAATGTCTGCTGTCCATAAAACATAATTAGGATTAGTTACTGAAAGAAATGAAACAGCATCATGATGTTTCAGTCACAAGGAGGTCCTTCGAGTTCTAGTCTGCACTGGTCATGGAGGAACCAAGCACAACTATGTGAAATTCCCTGGGTTCCTGGTGCCAGAGCACAGGAGCTTGGGCTGCATCCAGGTCCTTTCCAAGAGAGAACTGTGGGTCAGCAGGATCTGGACAGACAAGGAAGAAACTGGCCAGCTTACCTTTAAGGCACAGGCACCCAACAGTGAAAATCAGCGCTGAGTCTTAAATACACAAACTGTCGCATCTGATCCTTTTCACATCTGTCAACAGCCTTTTATACTTTTCAAGGTGGGGAAAAGATTCCATTTCCCAGGTCAAATAAGTGGAAAAGGCTACATTCCACCTTCCCCTCTTGCAGGCTCACCCATGACCTGACCCGAGCCTGAGCTATCCCAGCTCACAATTAGACCTTCCTTACGCTACTTTCAGTGACCCTCTCCTACTCCCCACCACCAAGGGATGAGGCTTCTGCTTTGACTGAGAGAAGGCAAATGATTTCACTAATTATACTGCCATTTAGGGTGAGCACAATTCCTGGACCTTTGCACCCCCTGCCCCATTAGAGAAATGGCTCTACAGCTTTGACAGAATAGTAGATCATTTATCTAAACTGTAGATTTACCAGAATTACAAAAGGAAATCCAACGAGCTTATATTTTTATATTAAGATAACTAACATTGTGCAATGTTCCATAGATCACATTTGGTCTGGAGGTTAGTTTATAAAAGACAATTTTAGGTACGACGTAAAGCTGCCTAATGCATGGTGATTACTGCCCCCTCAGACCCCCACTCCCTGAAAAACACACATGTATTTTTATTTCCTGCCCATTTAGGTTATATGAGCTTCTGGATGGGGGAAGAGGGAAGGAGATAAAGATGCTGGAAGATTTCGCCACAGAGACACAGCTTGTCCCTGGAAAGCAGGAAGCAATCATTACTCATATTATAACTCAAATATTCTCGGATAATGTATTTCCTCCAACATATCACACAAATCCATTTATATATGGCACCATTAGAAAATGGAATAAATATTAAATTGGTAGACAGGCTTTTAAACTCTTGACTGTATTTTCACACTGGAGTCTTGTTCTAGGTGGCTAGAAAAATTCTCTATAAATTGGAGGTGGGGATACGGAAGAGGATAGAAAAAAGAAAAGGAGAAAATAGTAGTCCTTAAGCATTAGCTATGGGGAGCAAATTCTAATTGTGAGTTATATTTTTCACAAGTGAAGGCACTGGCAACTAGGAGATGCATCTTGATGCACCTAAGAAAAATGTACTATGTGAGGGTAGGAGTTCAGCCTTGGCTCCAAGCTTGCTTCACCTGTCTTCGCTGTGGGCCCCAGGTTAATTCATCTGACTTCTCCCATCTACACAAGAGGAAGGCTGAGTCCAGCGAACGCACCTTCCTACTCTAAGGTGTCTGCATAATTTTGGTCAATCATCAAAAACAGTGAAAAGATATTTTCTCTTTGTTTTTTCAAATACAGAGATAAAATTATGTTGGAGGGGGTTTGGGGATTTTTGCAGGATGGTGATGGTAATTCTTATAACGAATGAGACCAATTATTATTTAACCAGAAAAATGTAAAAGCATATTTATGTTTCCTTTGTTCAATATGTGTCAAACAGATTCAGCACCATGCCTCGAACCACAAAGTGACTGCAAAATACCACTAACATGAAATATCCTAGTAGATCCCAGTAAAGAGTTTTCATCTTCTCCTCTGACAGTTCTCGTCAAGGAAGTGATGAGGCAGAGGAATCAAGCACTGGAGTCAGATGGACCTGCGTTCAAATCCTGGCTCTAGCAAGGAAGGGCTGTGGAGTGGGGCTCTGGGCAGGTGACGTTGTCTGAGTCTTACCATAATACCATGTGCACAGAAGAAACGCATAAGAATGCATTACATACAAAACTCAAGGCCCCCACATGATCAACTAAAAATTAAAACTAGGAATGCCTCCATATCAACTAAGTGTTGATTTTGACTCAAGGTTTTCCTTTTTCTACATGAATGCTGCTAATATTTTTCTAATTAGTAAGCTTTTTGCAGTCAAACCAGCTAAACAATATTATCTTTTAAAATCAAGGGATGGAGAGCAATTTTAAAAAGTAACTCTGGGAGGCCGAGACGGTCGGATCATTTGAGCTCGGGAGTTGGAGACCAGCCTGAGCAAGAGCGAGACCCTGACTCTACTAAAAAAGTAGAAAGAAATTAGCTGGATAACTAAAAATATATAGAAAAATTAGCCGGGCATGGTGGCGCATGCCTGTAGTCCCAGCTACTTGGGAGGCTGAGGCAGGAGGATTGCTTGAGCCCAGGAGTTTGAGGTTGCTGTGAGCTGATGCCATGGCACTCTAGCCCCGACAACAGAGTGACACTCTGTCTCAAAAAAAAAAAAAAAGTAAGCTCTGACCAATAAACATGATTTACTGTTTTCATCTAAGAAGCTTTAATTTCTGAACACCAGGCAGAAAATGCTGACATTTTCTTCCTCACAACAAAAGAAAGCTTAAAAAAATTACTTAATCTTATCTCATTAATACCTCATGGAAATTTCACTCTAATTTACTTAAAAATCACTCTTCCAAGTTGTTCATAAACATCATTTTCTTTGTTCTTCTTCAAGATGTATTTTCCTTGACCTTCTGCAGACTTTCTGTCTGGTTCCTTCAAATCCACAGCAGCCCCTCCCCTCGCATGCCCACCCTTCCTTCCTAAGCACACAGACCTTCGCCCAAGCACTGCTCACGACCCTGTCCACATCCAAGTACACGTGCAAGCGAGCCAGGGCCCAGGTGTCTGGGCACACCTACCAGAGGCTGCTCACCAAAGCTCACCAACATCGCTCTTACCAAATACAATCAAAACGCCGAAAGATGACGGCTAAGAAGCAAGCCTCCCAGGGCATTTGATACGGTTGATCGCCCTCCCCCCCATTCAGGGCTGTGCCTGCTCTGCTCTCATTCCTTCCTTGGGGTGGCTTCAAATGCTCCTCTTCATCTTCCTGTGCCTGGGGCAGGTCTCATCCCGGCGCGGGGGGGACGGGGGACGGGGGGCGGGGGGTGGGGGGCGCCTCTCTCCTCAGAATTACTAAGAGCACCAGTTTGGAGTCACCCTTCAGTTCAAATGCAAACCAATCCTTTCTAGTTGCACGAGACCTTTCTTTAGTCTTCACTTTCTTTTGTAGTTCTAAAATAGTACATTTTTTTTTTAATTCAACGGTATATTAGTATGTAGGGCATGCATTCTCAACAGGGGTGATACTGCCCCCAAAGGGGCGAAAACCCCTTCTTGGAGGGGATGGTGAAAAAAGTTTCAGACATTACAAAAACTTAGGACCTCCAAAGTTCAACCCTACCTGATAAAATCTTACTCCTTTCTATTAACTCTTGCAGGGGACAGGAGGCGACTGGGAAAAATGCCTAATTTGACTGTTGGGGACATGACAATGAAAACAAGGATAAGAAACACTGAGATAAACTAAAATGTTCAAGTCTCTCTTCACCTCTCTCCCCCAAATCACTCCCTTCCCAGGGGTGAGCACCTACCCTCCAGCCAATTCTTGCAGACCCCATGCATGTGTATCGCAGCTAGTCATGTCTACTGCAGCACTGGACCAAGCTTCCCTGCAGAAGTACCAGCCCCAAGGGCCCACACTTCCTCACAGATCTGACAAAAGCCCACCAGCTGCAGAAACGGCCAAGCCCTTCCTGGCTCTGAAGTCTGAGAAGCTTCCTACAGAATTCTCAGAAAGGGAGACTGAGCTTTAAAAACATCCCAACTGACCCAAAAGCATGATCCCTGCACTGTTTTATTTATGGTGCTTCTCAATGTAAGCAGGGAGCCCAAGTACAATTTGGAAAAAAGGTAAGGGTGCACTTGTCATGAGGTAGAGTGATGATACTCATGTACAAGAACTGTCTGGTGGCCCCAATCACACCCAGGGATATTCTGGAGTCCACTGAAGAATGAAGACTTCTTGTCTTTCACATACATTCCCTCTCAAAATACATTCTTATCACAGACCTTGTGAAAACCTGGAAGCAGACAATTCCAGAATACTGTTCCTGGTGGTCACAACAGTCTCCCAGATTTCAGCTATGCTTGAATTCTCACTGGCTCCCTGTTTCAAGCCACTAGCAGCACTACCCCGAACTCTCTAAGTAAAATCATATTCAACGTCAGCTTCTCTTTCAAGTGTTCCCTGTGTTTCTTGGATTCTTCTTTCAACTTCTTTCTCCCTTACTCCTCCTTTCTGTCTTTCACTCAGATTGCTAGTGCATACCACGCACAGTTCAGAGGCAAAGTTCCTGCCCTAACAGTTTACATTCTAGAGGAAAGAGACAAATGTCAGGTAAGATGTGTTAAAGATATCTGCAAACACACACACACACACACACACACACACACACACACATATGCAGGGTGTTTAAAATAAAGGGAGACTAGAACAATAGGGGCCACCGCAGCCTTAAAATAGAAACCAGATTTCCGTCTTAAACGTCAAGACGCCTCCTTCCCTTCCTTTTCGTTATCACTTGCCATTCTTGATATCTCATGCAAGGACAAGGAATAGGCTGCAACATTTTTCACCTACCTTAAATCTCCCCCCTAATGGGTTGTATAAATATGTACCAAAGATCACATGCTTTGAAATCAAACTTGAAAAACTTCAAAACACTGAGCTCCAGTTCTAGTGTGACCTAGGTAAGGAACCTAATCCAGGTCACCCCATTTCTTGCAGGTGGTCTCCTTCCTTCCAGGACCACTGTTAGGACAAAACCTGTTCCATAGGAAAGCGCCCCATCACACAATGAATGCCCTCCATTTATATCAGGGGTTATTTCTGCACAGGGGTACCAGAGCTCTGTTAACCAAACCTCACTGCAATGGGAAAGAGAGCCCACTGCGGACAGGCGCATCTGGGATGCTGGCCTTCACGGCTGCCCACACCCATCTCTGCGCTTCCTGATGCTCGCTCCTGCCTGTCTGCGAAACCTCTTGTCTCTACTTAGAATGTCGTTGCATCCCAAATTCTCATTCCTTTTCAGTTTGTTGATGAAAAGGATAAAGTATTAATAACTATTGTTTACAAAGCAGGTTTGCATCTTATGGGAGGTAGGAAGGGGAATCCTAGAGAAAATCGCTTTACATTTGGGACAATGACGTCAAGATAGATTGCATGCCTTCCTCAAGGTCACTACAGAATATAAGACTCATTCTGTGATGTGAACTTGCTAAAGATTTGATGGGGAATGAATGATTAGACATTCAAAAGCCAAGGAAAATAACGTTCACCTCAGGTAAACAGGAGTGAAGTCTAACAGCATTTTAAAGCCAGGCCCTTCTCTCAGAGGTACAGCCGGATCTTCAAATCAAGGTGTTAGCACGTGGCACCAGGACAATTTTTTCCCTCCAAATATGTGTAGTCAGATAAATACGAAGACACTATGGCTCAATGCACGAATGCTGTGAAACTGACAAGAATTAAACCTTTAAAAATAACTAAAGAGGGCCGGGCTCGGTGGCTCAGGTCTCTAATCCCAGCACTGTGGGAGGCTGAGGTGGGAGGATTGCTTGAGCTCAGGAGTTTGAGACCAGCCTCAGCAAGAGTGAGACCTCTTCTCTATAAACATTAGAAAAATTAGCTGGGCATGGTGAGACTACTGCACTCTAGCCAGGGTAACAGAGTGAAACCCTGTCTCAAAACAAACAAACAAAAACAACTAAAGAGGAGTTGGCCCAGTGCCTAAAGCAAATAGCACAAATGCAGGACAGGGTAGGAAAAATGCAGAACAATGTCAATCATGTCTTCTCTGTCTAGAAATTGACCTTCAGACTGTAAAGTTTAGCACATACATAGATAAAAGTGGATTTTGAAAGTTCAAATTTAAACACAGAGGGCATAAGTATGGAAGCTAGATTGCCAAAAGAATCTAGACTCAGAAATAACAACGATGTGCACAGCAAACAGCTCTTGTGAGAGAAACTTTGGCTGACGGTAGTAACAAGAGACAGGCCATTCCCTCCTCACCTCCACCCAAAAAGCAAGGGTCTCTTGATTACTGCCTGAAGCTGTCCTCTTAGAGTGGACTCCTAGTGACAGTGTGCAAGCACTTGGGGGGAGGGCAGTCACCACCGGGAGCCACGTGGATACACAAGGCATGTCCAAAAACACCTGCCCACATACCATCCTTGAGGGCAGGACAGGCTCTTGTTCATCTTTATACCCTTAACACCCAACCATGGTGCACAGTGGGTACTCAACAAGTGATTTTTCACCCACTGGTAGTATTACCAGACGAGGGAACCGCCCCAGATCTAAAGATCGGTCTTGTTACAGAGAGACATCTGCATCTGAATGCTGCTGGTTTTCATGATGTCACATCTCCTTGATCTCCTTAATCTTCCGATCTAGTAATCTTAGCTGGACCACTAGGGACATACTTGCTTTACTTTCTGATAAAAGTCCCTATGTCAGGCCGGGCGTGGTGACTCACGCCTGTAATCCTAGCATCTGGGAGGCTGAGGCCGCAGGATCGCTTGAGCTCAGGAGTTCAAGACCAGCCTGAGGAAGAGCGAGACGCCCTCTACTAAAAATAATTAGCTGGGTGTGGTGGCATGTGTCTGCAGTTCCAGTTACTCAGGAGCTGAGGCAGGAGGATCGCTTGAGCCCAGGAGTTTGAGGGTGCCGTCAGCTAAGCTGATACCGCGGCACTCTAGCCCAGGAGACAAAGCAAGAGTCTCTCTCAAAAAAACAAAAACAAAACAGAAAAACAACAACAAAAAGCCCCTATGTCTATGGCACTCCTTAAGTCCAGTTTAGTAACCCAAGAAGTAGGGTCCAGTCAGAAGGAACACGCTCACTGTGCTAATCTATCATCGAGGTGGAAGGAGCCTGTAGTGATGTGTACCTCAAGGCTTAGATTTATATTTGTTCTCTTCTGTTTTTGTCATTAATAATTTGGAAACTATTCAGGGTACTTATTAAAGAAATTGGGAGTCAGAAAGATCTTACTTAGCTTAATAAATATATTATTCAAGATATATGTAAAATCCTAGCCCTAAAGTTCTAGAACGAGCACTTGCATATTCAGTGAGTTGAATAAGTTAAAACTAAAAAATTCCCTGCCTAAAAAAGCCGATGCTATCTTGGTCTGCATAGATTTACAATTCTTTATAAAACGGTTCTGTTTAGCTTAGTGGTTTGAATCACAACAACCCCGTAAGGAGGCCACAGAGAGCGTTATTTATAAGAAACGGGTGTGAAAGGAGTATGTGAGCCCCAAAACCTTCCACAATTATCACCTACTTTATAGAGAGGGAAATCAACTTGCCAAAGCAAGGATTAGAATCCTTCTGCATGGAGCTGCCTCGTCTAGCTCACCAGGTTATTACGTTGATTAAAACAGGAGTTAATGCTTTGTAGCTAAACAAAGGAAGTTAGTTAACAATTCCCTGTAGTCTGGTAGGCTAAATGTATTTGTGGCATTACTATGATGAATTCTGAGTGATGCATTCTGAAAGGGGACAATGACAAACTGACATCAGTTTGTAGAACGAGCAACTGAATGGTGAAAGGATCAGAAAAACCATACACAGCCTATTAGGAGAAACTGGCTAGCCAGGGGTGGCTTTGTATGACCTGGAAGGGACACTGGGGTTTAGGAGAAACAGCCTGGCTACCGCCTAAATACTTATATGGAAGTCACATAGAAGAGGGGTTGATTACCCTGGATGACACACTAGGGCAGATCCAGGATACATACATAGGAATTCCAGGGAGATGGACTAAAGCAAACAGCAGTGGAAAAGCACCATGTGAGTGCCAAGGAAGCGGGGCAGGAAGACGGCCCCACAAGAGGGCTTGCTGGGGTTACATTCTCTCACTAGGTCTTCAATTTTAGAGATCTGTAGAGATTATTCTGGAAGGGGATCTTAGCTGAAGCCCCATAGGTAAAAGAGGTGAGAACACAGATGTTCTTCAAGTTTTTGTTTTCTTTGTCTCACTGCTAGAATATTTAAGAGCCTACCAAACTCGTCACAGCACTGGCAGGTAAATCAGCTCTCTGCTGCTACACGGATTTTCAAGCACCTTGTCTCTTCATCAGGATGCCTCCAAAATAATCTGAGTCGGTCACATGGTAACACTGAAAAATTATCTTTTCCTTTTTCATAATCACAGGGACATCATGGCAGCAACTTTTCTGTAGTTTTGGGATGAATATCCACTATCAACTCTTCAGCAAATTCATTTCACGGGGTGTGTCTCAGCTGAGGAAGGCATGGAATCCACCTCAACATCACTGGCCCAGAAGTTAAAGGTATTGCTCCGAGAAGGAACTGGCCTCCACTGACCTGGGAAACCCTCCTCACTCCCAGAGCACTGACCACATTCATCCAGGGCTCCCACCTGCCAACCCCGAAAGAGTCAAACACCACACACTCCCCTACCATAAGCACTGGTGGGACACGGCGGGAAAGGAGCCCAAGGGAAATGGGATCCCAGCACTCCAATCTGCCCACGGTAAATCTGGAACTCCTCTCAGAAACCCAGATCTAGATCTCGGATTGTGAGTGCCTTTTTTGCTCACTACAGTGGAGTGTGTCCATTTGAGAGGGATGGCTTTTCACAACCAGCTACAACACAGCTGAAACACCTCATTTTAAATGTGGGATAGATGCTGGTTAGTGAGATTTCACAGGAGTGTTACAGATACATTAACTGTGTAAGATAGCACCACTTTCTTTCCCCCATGAAAATGAGAGGATATGACATTTCCATTAAAAAGTAGGATGGAATTTCCCATTTCCTTTTTTTAAAAAAAAAGTATACTGTGCCACATGAAATTGCATACAAAGATATATGACACTTTTTGAGACCCTTTGAGGCGTTTGATTCACTTTGCTTTAATGGGGAAGTATGAAAAATGATGAAGTCAGAGGTAAGGTTCAAACACCTGCATGCCACCAAGTCCTTCACAAATGCCACCAAAGATGGCTGCATGCAAACTGAAGCCCACGCTTCTTATATACCAAGATAAAAAAGGAAATAATCAACTACAAGATGCAGAGTGCCTTAAAAAAAGTCAATCCGAATATGGCTCCCCTTTCAGTCCTGAAGCCTGAGAGGACCTTGTGATGAGGGCACAGGGGATCTCCACAGTCACAATCAAGGCTACTTCACATTTTACATGATGGCAATGCAATCTGAGAGCACAGAAGAGAGAAAATAAATTTCCCTGGAAGCACTGCATCTTCCACCAGAGTGCTATGCCCCAACACAAAGGTGTCTTGGAGATTACGTTGTAAAGTTTGCTATAGACAACCAGGCGTGAACAAAATAAACCCAACCTTCCATCCCTTCCAGATCAAGGGCCAAGGGAATGAGGAAAGCAAATACGTGCCCAGGCTGCAAAGAGGCCTCAGCAGGAAGCAGCAGAGAGACGCAGGAATCAACAGTGTGTGTGCCATATGCAGGCCTTAGCCTGGACCGTCTCTTCCTATTTCTGCTCCCTTCACTATCAGACATCAGTGGCTCCAGAACAAGGTCAGGAGCAAAGTAACACCCCTACTTCACATGAGAAGAGGGACAACAGCAGCAAGGGAAAAGAAGCCATCTGACCCACACCAGTGCTGCTTTCACAGTCCTCTGCCTTTCCCCTTCCCAGCCTGGCCCCTTCTTTCACGCAAACCCTCCCCCGTCTGCAGCTCTGCTCCCGCCCATCCCCGGTACTGAGCCCTCCCCTTTGCTTGGCCCATCAGTGGCACAGGCTACCCCATCTTTCCTGAAACAAGCGAACCTTTGATTAAACCTGCTGCCAGCCTCAAACACTGCCCTGTTTCTCTTATTTCATGCCAAGCCTCTCCATTTCCTTAGTACTCCCTTCTAACCTCTGGAAATTTGCTCTACTGAAGATGATCTCTCAAAAGGTCACCAGTGACCTCTCAGTGGCCAAATCCAGTGGCCAGTTTCCAGTCCTTCTCTTGGCCTTTCTGCAGCATTTTCCTGGAGGCCCCGGCAATCTCTCCTCCTCCGGCTTCTTGTTAAAGGATATTGTCTTGGGACTTTCTGCTCTGGCCTGCCCTGTTGGCATCTTTCTCTTCCCCTTGAAAGACACCAATTCTCACTGAGCTCTGGCCTCAGATTAAAATGATTAGGCGCATGGGCTCTGGAAACTGAAAGCTCAGGCTAGAATCCGACCTCCACCAAGCATCAAGTTTCCTCTGCTTCAGTTTCTTTACCTGTAAACCAAAGATCATTAGCAGCACTTACATCAGAGGGTTGCTCGGAAGAATCAATGAGTTAATTCATGTAAATTGTAAGAACTCAATAAATGTCAACCCGTTTC
Source organism: Indri indri (assembly GCA_004363605.1). Classification (NCBI taxonomy): domain Eukaryota; kingdom Metazoa; phylum Chordata; class Mammalia; order Primates; family Indriidae; genus Indri; species Indri indri. The sequence continues at coordinate 33,269 of RJWJ010006329.1, read as the reverse complement.
CTTCTGTCTATGCTTTGCTGGCTATTCCTATCCAGATACTGGAAGGATTTCCTCCTTTAAATTCAATATATCATTAAAAACCAATTATTTGATGTGATTTGATTGCCATTTTGATAAGAGACCATTTTGATGCTGCCTAAGCTTTCTATTTAAAAAACTGCTTATCAAATAATGTGAAAGAGATACCCTCTCCCCACACCTGAGCTTCATCCCACGGCCAGCTCCCCACTGAGGCTGGTGGGGGTGAGAGATGGAGAAGGGATCACAGGTGTTGGCCACGCATGACTTGGTAATGAAGAATTAAAGCAAGTGACTTCTGTAACACCAAGGAGCTCCCCCTTCTCCTTCATACCACTGGTAGGAACTAATGTTTTTAGAGAGCTACTTGGCAACACCTAACATACGTTTACATGTTAGGTCAAAAGTTATGCACTTTTCCACACAAGTGCTTTAAAGGAAATATCTACCAGTAGGGAAACAGTGAGTAAATAATGGAAATTCATACACTAAACTATAATCCAGTTTCCAAAATGGTTGAACGGTATTCAAAGCTGTACAAGTGGTTGGGGTAGGGGTAAGGGATACAGGATATTTTCACTACTTTTATTTGGGGACTGTTTGCATAAAGAGAAGAGGTTCTCCTAAGCAAGGAAGATGGCACCCTGAGGTAGATGGACTGTCTTCATGCAGAGATGACTTGTCCAAAGGTTGTGGGTTCAGCAGGGATTTAGACTCAGATCTGGCTCCAAAGCTGAGGCCTTTTGCACCACTGGATGGTCCCCCATCCCTATGCCCTGACCAAGCCAAGAGACAGGAACTCTCTATACCGTACACAGTCTTAGCATGGCAACTATGCTACCTTCCTGCAGGAGTTTAGCTCTGGCTTAACATAAAGTCCTTTTAACTCACAGAGAAGTGGGAATATATCCGAAAGTACCCACTACCAATATCGCTGTGTCAGACGGATGTACATGAATATGCTGCCAAGTAAAAAGAGCATTGATTCAAACGAGCCCACGGGAATCTGTAGTCTCAAAGGGCGTTGCCAGCATGGTTCAAAAGTTCATAAGATATTTGGCAGAGACGTCTTTGACTAAAAACACTTTAACTCTTCCAGTGGCCCCTATAAAGAGTAGTCTTCTGCCACATGCGTGTTTTGGAAGGAGCTGTAAGATCGACTGCAGGAAAGGGTGAAAAGAAGAAAAAGAAGGGGGGAAAAAGTCAAGCCCAGAGAAGAAGAAAATTAGAAATGAAAACCTGGCTGGCAAAGTACTCATGTGTCTGTGTGTGTGAGCGGGGTGAGGTGGGGGATGTGGGGTTTTAAAATGTAACATCCAGGTCTCCAAAGAAAGATAAGGAAAAACCGGGAACAAATACACCCCAGTCTTCAGAGCAGAGAAGAGACCATTCAGGGGAAGGCATCTAGCCATATGTGGGCTCTAAAGAGCAGCCCTAGGGTTCCGGCTCAGCTGCCAAGGGCCAGGGACCCCAGCAAGCTTGCAATATGATGCCGAATGTACACCCAATTTCTATGCTGGATTAGAAGTATAATATGATTGCTGTTGCTATTTTTGCATTCAAAGTAGAATCACATGTTTGAATTAACCAACAGCATGAGGGAGACTTGCCACACATGGTATTGATTATTTTCTCTCCGATTTCCTCCCACAAGAAACAAAAGGAGAGAGAGAAAAGTGCAATAATAAAGCGAAAACACTCTCTATCCATGCGTGGAGCCTGAGTTCCACTAAGGAGGGCTGAGAAGCTGGGGATAATGGAGAAGGATCAGTGTGCAAGGATTTGGGAGGCAAAAGGGGAAGAAACAATGCTGAAGCCATAACCCATCCCATGCAGCCACTCCACTGCTAGTGTCCCCTGGAAAATTCTTGGGGAGAGAAAGGGGAAATAATCATAAATGCTTAGTTCATGACTTAGCCAGAAGAGTCTTTCCAAGCACAAAACACCTCCTTCTTTTCTCCACATTCATGTCCCAATCCCTGGCCCTCCACTGCAGACACAGTGCCCATACCCTCAAGCTTCCGGGTGCTGGGCGAAGAGGGGAGATGTGGAGGAAATTTCCTCCCTACCTTGTGGGGGAAAACGAAGAACTGCTCCTCTCTGCTCACAGACCTGCTTCACCCAGGTCTAGGCAGTGCCTTGCCTTAATAAGACTACTTACTCTGAAGGCCTCTCGTGACAAGCAAAATTCAAACACCTGAAGGTATGTATGTTAACCAGTCAGCTGTGGAGAAATAGAAGCTCTATCTGAAACAAAAAGATGTATCTTATTTAAAAGGAATCTACCTCTCAGGTAGAAAAAACAAAATACCACCATGACCAGAAAGCAAGGCCTGGCCCCTGAGGGCAACGTGGACAGGGCAGAGTGGGGATAGTGATCTGGGACTTCAATCTTGGGTGAAGACTCTGGGGCAGGTTACAGATCACACTCCTGACACAGAAACTAAACAGGGCACAACTGCTTCGTGAAGACAGCTCTCCAGTAACACAAAATTAAGCCTTATCAGCAGAGAACCAGCCAGCAACATGGAACAATGGCTAAAATTTATATAACATGGACTTTTGGTTCCAGGCATTATTCTAAACACTTTACATGGATTATCTATCTTAATTGTTTCTTCAAACAACCTTGTAAAGGTATTACAATATCCTCATTTCACAAACGAGGTAGACAGGTTAAGTCACTTGCTGAAGTCCACAGTAAAATTTAAGATTCTATAGATTAGAATCTATTTGGAACCAGAATTAAGATTCCAACTCAGTCTCCAAGGTCCATGTTCTTAACCACTAGGTTCTACTTTCCCTGACAAGAACCTTGCATGACAGCTCCTGGGACATCTTCAAGTTCACAAGGGTTCACATGGTCATATGTTTTTATAAAGCTAGCAAGGTATTTTTGTGTTTTTAGTAATGAGGACCCCAAGATTGTATAAACTTCAGTCTCCACAAACAAACTGGATTTATCCACAGGCTCCAGAAATCCTTAACAAAAATCTGGGGGTACAAGCACATATGAGTAACAGTTAAGAGCCCACTGATGGCTATAAAACGAGTTCAGAGTTAAGAAGAACCAATGCACACCGTATACGCTATTGGAGGCTAATGCCTAGAATAAAACAGAACTTGCCAAAAAAATTCTAAAGACAAGCTTCCTCCCACCACCACCTGGTCGTACTGAGAAGGAAGATAAAGCACTTCCTCACTCTCCTGGATGCAATGGCAACGACAGGCTGAAAAACCAAGACCACCCAACTGTGCTTCCTTTTCTTATGTCACATAAAATATTAATTGTGGCTCAGGAGGCACTCATTGTTGCGGGCAGCAGGGGCAGGAAACACTAACTCTCATGTCTCAACCTGGAAGGGAAATGGACACAGGAAAAAAAGGATATACCTCTGGTTGATGATAGTATTAGCAATGTCACCACTGTCAACCTAATTTTTGAAATCTAAATCTAAATCTGGCTAGAGACAGACAGCATAATTTCCACAAGTGGAGGAGTGTAAAAAGCTGTAGGTCATGGGACAGTGAGCTGATAATGATCCTCGTTAAAACTCCGGAGTAAGCCTGAGCAAGAGCAAGACCCCATCTCTACCAAAATTAGAAAAAATTAGCTGGCTGTGGTGGTGTGTGCCTCTAGTCCCAGCTACTCGGGAGGGCGAGGCAAGAGGATCGCTTGAGCCCGGGAGTTTGAGTTTGCAGTGAACTATGACGACGCCACTGCACTCTAGCCTGGGCAACAGAGCGGAATCTTGTCTCAAAAAAACAAACAAAAAACTCTGGAGTAAATAAAGCTTAGCATTTTAAAGAGGAAGCATGGTACCTCTTCTCATTTCAGCAAAGTGCATCTTCTTTATTTGTTTTGATCAAGACAGGAAAACAAAAACTAAAGCAAACAAAGAGCAATGGCCAGTCCCTACCAGGAGCAAAGCCCCTGGCCCAGCTGAACCGCCACTTCTCCAGTGGTATTCAGGGGAATGCAGGCATTGGACAAAGCCTTGCAGAGGGCACCTCGACCATTCCTTCCTAACTTGGGAGTCTAAAGAAAGAACCCAGCCAAAATGTATTTCTTAACAGATAATCCCCAAATCAGCAGCAAAGCAGGAATTACCTTAGTGAAAGTGTTCAATGTAACATTAACTAATAAAACTGCTTAAGAAAAACAAACTATAATAATCACCTCATCCTTCAAAAACATCACACTTACACTACAGAATTCTCTTATGTAGACTACTTTAACAGGGTTAATTTCCAATTTCTAATTTCTGGAGATAGCAAAATATATTTCTGACAGATAAATTCATTAAATTGACAAATATTTACTGAGCATCTACTATGTGCCAACCTGTATTCTAAAATTAGATCTTGAGACACATCAGTGAATAAGATAGAGATCCTTATTTCTGGTAGGAAGAGAGAGAATAATCCAAAAAAGTTTTTAATTAAAAACTTATTTCTAAATATTAAAGTTAAAAAAAAGTTTAACCCACCTACACATTTTTACCAAGATTTTGGTGCTCTAGCAGCAAGACAAAGCAGACCTAAGGGGGTCTGCCAAGTGCCATAGACCCCCAAAGGGTCTTAGGTGCCCTTAGAGCAGCTGCTTGTCCAAAGGGCACTGGGCACACAAGCTGGGAGGACCTCGTGGGGTGCTGGGTCCTATCTAATTATTACTATATGATTGTTTCATTTACTCTTCAAAGATTTTAGTAATAAGTTTTCCAAAATGGTTTTTAGGTGTTGAGGAAGACCATTTTGTAAGCAGGAAGACTCTGTAAGAAGCTACTTTGCTCAAATCAGACATTCCACGAGAGCAGAAGACTGTAAGAATGTGCATTCCAATTCCATTCTTCTTCTTCTTCTTTTTTTTTTTTTTTTGAGACAGAGTCTGGCTCTGTTGCCCTGGCTAGAGTGAGTGCTGTGGCATCAGCCTAGCTCACAGCAACCTCAAACTCCTGGGCTCAAGCAATCCTCCTGCCTCAGCCTCCCGAGTAGCTGGGACTATAGGCATGCGCCACCATGCCCGGCTAATTTTTTTTATATATATATTTTTAGTTGTCCAGATCATTTCTTTCTACTTTTTAGTAGAGACAGGGTCTCGCTCTTGCTTAGGCTGGTCTCGAACTCCTGACCTTGAGCGATCCACCCGCCTCGGCCTCCCAGAGTGCTAGGATTACAGGCGTGAGCCACCGCGCCCGGCCCATTCTTCTTAATATTTCAATTAGCCTCCTCCCAAAAAATATACCAAGGTAAGATTATTTCAGTCCCCCCGCCCCCCATCCGCCCATCAGTTTATTTCTTCTACTTTCCCTGAAGCATTTGCTTTAGGTCTAGTGAGGACATGATTCACTGCATCCACAACTCAGGGAAACTACCTTGACTCCAGCATCTTGTTCAGAGTCAAGTAAATGCTGTGCTTCCCTTGAGGACCTGTTATGTTTTTTTATGGCGTATGAGACACAGAGCTGTTTCACTTGTCATTCGCATTCCCAAGATGGATTCAAGGGCCTGGCTCACCTGTGAATACCTGTAGGCCCATTACCTCATGAGTGTTTCCATCCTCCACTGAACCACATACACCAGCGTCTGAGTTTTCCCTGGCCCTTGTACTTTCTTACGTTTTTTGGTAGACTGTAAATTATTGATCCTTTGGGGTCATTTTTTTCTTCCGTTCTTATTAAAGAGACTCTGTTCATAGGTTTCAGGCTGATTCTAATTTTTTAGGCTGTTTTCAAACATCTTCTTGCCTATTTTAAAAACAGTTAAGTTTGTGTGTTCTGCCATGTATTATATATAATCTCCTTAATGCCTTAAAGATTTTTCCTGGAAATTTCGCTGATTAAAAGCATTTAAGATCAAAGACTTCCTCAATTCATTGATGAACTACTTTCATAGCTAGAGTATAAAAAAACCAAAAGCTATTAATACAAACTGAATATTTAAAGAGGCAGGGACATACAAATCAAAGAAATATAACACCAATAACTTCCTATTACTAAGAGCTAATAGCTACAATATAGTCATAGAGTACTTACTGCAAGCGAGACACATCACAACACAGTGTTTGGAGGTGGTAACTATCATTTCCTCCCATTTTACAGAGTAGGAAACCATGTCAAATAACTTGCCCAGCATCATACAAGGCAGTAAGCGGCAGAGGGGAACTAGAACCCACATATGCTGGACCCCCAGGCCTACTCCACGATGCCTCCCCAGGACATCTATACTTCTTTCACTTGGTAAACGAGGTTTGGGGGGGGGGGAGGTTCAAGCAACATATCAATATCAATTATGCAATACATAAAGAAAAAACAGGAAGGAAACAAAAGGTGTCAAACCAAGCAAAGTTGAAGTTCACATTTCCATATACCCACCCATCACTCTGCTGTCCTGAGCCTTAGTCAAAATTCACTATCTCAGCCAGGCATGGTGGCTCATAACCTGTAATCCTAGCACTTTGGGAGGCCCAGGCAGGAAGACTGCTTGAGGCCAGGAGTTCGATGCCAGACTGAGCAAGAATGAGACCCCATCTCTACAAAAAATAGAAAAATTAGCTGAGTCTGGTGGTGCACACCTGTAGTCCCAGCTACTTGGAAAGCTGAGGCAGGAGGATCCCTTGAGCCCAGGAATTTGAGGCTGCAGTGAGCTATGATGATGCCACTACACTATAGCCACGAGTGACAGAGACCCTGTCTGCAAAAATCTCAAAGGCCTAGTAACATTTGATTTCCAAACCCAGACAGATCAGGAACAGTATTACCATGAATAACCACAATGTCAAGTGACAGGTGGATAGCAAAAAATGGGGGGAAGGGGACAGACAACAGTGACTTGTTTAGAAGAACACCTCTAAGTACTACATTAAACTAAGACATCACTTTTAGAGTTAAAAATCTTAGAATATTCCAACTTCTGAGCTTCAGTGTACTGATCCGTAAATGACATTGGATAATCCCAGCAATCCTCCCCACCTTGCAGGACTGCTCTGCTATTAAGATCAAAGACTTCCTATGAAAGGGCAGTATAAGAAAGGACCACATAAATTAAATGGGTTATTAAAAAATGGGTTTGGGGCTTAAAGCGATAAACCTACAGTCTTTCCAAAGGTTCTGAAAACTACGGTTTTACTGTTTTTAAACATTTATAATAATTACAGTGATTTAGCCTCAATCTATGCATTTCCTTGGATGTGTTCAATATAGTAAGGGGGGAAAGAGCAGAAACCATGTTAGTCAGCAAAAAGAAAATTAGCGTGGATATTAACATCCAAAAAAGGTGAGTCACTTGAAGGACTGCCAAAGTTATCAGTACCTCATTTACAATGCAAAAGGTAGTAAAGAGATTCAACTGCTGCCAGCCAAGAATCACTGGGGTGAATTAGAATTAATGTGCACAAGCCAGGCCAGGGTATCACTGATTCCTCTGAAAGCTTCCTAAAGCTCATTTTGCAAACCTTGGAAAGAAGGAAAAAATATTTCGTTACAAAGTTTTCAGTTGGTGAAGTTTGTACTAAATTATATACAAACCACTCACCTTTTTTAAGATGTTTAGGAAACTGTTTTCTAATATGGGTAGCACGTTTGAAAAGGCAAAGGGCCTAAACATTCCAATTTTAGATACAAAGACTAAAATCAACTCTTTGTTTCAAAGATTGTTCAAAGTCTATTAACGATTATAATATGATGGGTAGACTATACAAGAGCCACGACTCTCCTTTGGGGTTTGGCCATGGTGCGCTTCATTACCTCTACATAGTTCACGTCGCACCGCCTCCGCCCGCAGCACTGGGATGTCACAGATCTGACAATGCCAGCGCATTCTTCCAGCGGTCGGACGGTGCAGTGGCGATCCTGACGTGCCTCGGCTCCCGGGAGGTTAATGGGAATTAAACCACAGCAGCCCTCCTTTGTGGAGCTTTGGCCAGAACAGCAGAAAGGAGACAATGAGCGTTCTGTGCGCAGTTCCGCGCCGATTGGCTGGTCTCTCCCCCCAGAAACCCCTGATGTCATGGACTTGGAATGCAGGGAGGGAGGAAGGAAGGAGAGGATTTGGGGAGCGGGACGCCTCTCATCTCTTTCCCAGGTCAAAAGTCCCAACGATAAACCTAACGCATTCTTACGCTCAGTGGCAAAGCTGAGCGTCACCAAATCCCAATCGCTCCAAAATACAACCCGCCTCAGCAAATAAACCTTAAACAAAAGCAACCCACAAAAATACTCCTTGATATCGTTAAAGTCTAATGTACTACGAACTTCTCAGTGTTTTATGAAAAGTCTCAAGTCTACAGCAGATAGAACTCCCACAGCGGCGCGCTCAGGCTTTGTTTCCGTTTTCCGCAGAAGCAGCAGCAATTCGCCTCAAGGCTCCGAGACTCTCGAACCTTGAAGGGTCCTGGACCGGCCCTCGTTCCTCCCGGGGACCCTGGGGTCGGTGGGACACTCGCTGGTCTCCCTCCTTTGAAGGAGGCGAGGAACAATGAGGGGACCGGGTTAGCCACGTAACCGCCTAACTTCGTTCGCTGCTGAATTTGGCCGGGGGCTGAGGTGGGAGGAGGCGCGGGCCGGCCGGCAGCCTGGGCCGGGGCGGATGGCGGGGGCCGCGGCAGCTGCTCGCTGGGTCCCCAGGCGCGCGGACGCGCCCCGCCTAAGGGCGGATGACCACGCAGGAGCGCCCCCTTCCCGGATGGGCCCGTCCTGCAGGTACCGAACAGCCCCCGCAGACAGAGCTCGACGCTGCGGGATCCCAGGCGCCGGGAACCCACCGCCCGCAGCCAGTCCCGGCCCACCGCGCGGGAACAAAGCCAGGAGGGCGCCCGGGAGCCGGGGCCCCGAGCCCGGGACGGGACGAGACGGGAGCGTGCAGCAACGCTCCCGCCGCCTCGACATCGCTCCGCGAAGACAGCGAGCTAGGGCGCGAGGGGGCGAAAGCACGGCCCAGCGCCCCCCACCCCAGTCTCAGCGTCCCGCCGGCCGCGTCTCGCACCCCTCGCCCAGGGGTCCCCCCGCCCGCACGAGCCCGGGCGCACCTTGTTCTTGACCTCGGCCGAGAGCCCGTAGGAAGGGCCCTTGTTGAAGTGGGTCATGGTGGTTCGGGCGGCGGGAAGAGGCTGCGCTCGGGTCCGGGGGTCTATCGCACTTGGCTTCCCGCTGCTGGCCCCGAAGCGTGACCGCTGCGGGAGATGCTCGGAGCTGGCTCCTCTGGGCCGCGCAGGAGACCGTCGCGGCGGCGGGGCGCGGGCAGTGCCTCCCTCGGCGACTCGGTCCGACTGGGTCCCGCAGAGCCTCGGGGTCCGCTCCGGAATCCCGCCGGCTGCCTCGCTTGCTGCCCGCACCGCGGCTCCCCACAAACTGCCCCCACCTCTTCCTCGAGGCCTTCGGGGATTGGCCCACGAGCCCGACCAATGGAGGGCCGCCTCCTCCCGCCTCTCCGGCGAGGGGCCGGTGCGGCCAATTGAAGGGCCGGCTCCCTCCCCGCGCGGGTCCCGGGCCCCCGCCCCAGCCCTCACGCCACCCAGGCCCGCGGCGAGGCGGCCCCTCCCCCGGGCTGGGCCCCGCGGACTGGCAGCCGGCCCGGCCCGCCCCGCGCCCGGCGCCTGAGGGCTTCCCAGCCGCCGGGGGTTCACGTCAGCCTCCAGGCATCCTCCGCGGCGCTCGGCCGGCGGAGGGGAGAGGAAGCCCACCGGGGCTGGCCCGCCACTGACCCGCCGCCTCCGTCTGCCCCTTCCCGGCGCGAGGCCCAACACGCCCAGATGGAGGACGGGGCCCCTCCACCCGCTGCTGGAAACACCAGGAGCAACCTGGAGGCCCTGTGCCAGAGCAAGGGCGGGGCCTCCACCGACACCTGCTCCTTCCTCCCTCACCTCGCAGCCTCCCACACCTGTTGGCCTGACCTCTACCCCGCTGCCGCCACGGGAACAGTCAAGGCTTTTGGCCAAATTCGAGCGCACTCTATCTGAACCTCTAAATGCAGTGCGGAAAAAACTGGAGAATGTGCCATGGCAAAGCCTGGGGCATTTCGAGTTCTTTTCTGGATTCGCACCAGCTCTTCTTTACAAGCATCTTTATCCGGAATTCAGCTAGTCCAAAACCCCAGGTGGCTATTGCTCTACTTGTTTTTTTGAATCCAGGGGCCTCTTTGAGTCAGGAGTCCTTTGTCTAAAGTATCCTTTAGACCAGAAGCGGCCTCCATTCTACTCTCCACTTTCTTTCTTTCTTTCTTCAGATCATTTGGTGGGAGGAAGGGAATCCGCCTGCGCACCTGGTGCTGTACTAGATGTCTTCCAAACGTTATCTCATCTACTCTCCCTAAGAAGACTGCTACGTAGACTTTGTGTCCGTTTTAGAGGTGAGAAAGCTGAAACTCGGAGGCCTAAGTATCCTGTCTGAGGTCTGCCTCCTCCAAAGCTTCACCCCTTGCCACCACTGTCTAGCACACACCTGGGACAGGTTTCAGTCTCTGCGATCCAAGTGTGAGAGCTTTCTTTGCCAACTACCAGCTACTGTGCCTGAAGAGATCGTGCAACCAGGTGTGGCGACCTGCTTCCGTCCTACAATAGAAGTGAATAAAGCGCCTTAAAAAGGAAATGCACAAAACTGCTATTAAATTTAACTTTTCAAGGATTTTCCCAATGACATTGGGGGTGGAGCTTGAAGGAAGGGGGAGGAGGAAAACAGAGAGGAAAGTGAAATGATTTTAAATTATTTGCTAATTTAGTCTGGCGGTAATGATGATAATTAGGGCATTCTTCCCACACAAAGATGACACAATTGACCCACTATTAGTGGAGCAAGCAGTTTGGGCTGTTTTTCCAGTAGCGCGACAGTGGCGCTATGTCACCCACAAGTCCTCACCTAATTTTCTTTGGGACCTACAAGCGTGAGAAATGGCAGCCAGACTGGAGGTACAAATCACAGTGCTCAACCTGCACAGCTTTCCCGCAGCATTCTAAGCCTGACTGCTCCTGTTCTGTGGTGGAAAACATGGTCATAATCATTTTATCTACTTAAAGGTCATGCTTGGAACAATGCTTGTATTCAATTCTTTCATGAAAAAAGTGAATTTTATTGTTTAACAGGAGTTACTGTTAAGGAATACAGAGTTTCAGTTTGGGATAACGAAAAAGTTCTGAAAATGGATAGCAGCAATGGCTGTATGACAATGTAAATGTACTTAATGCCACTGTTCACTTACAGGGCTTTAAAGTAAGCATTAACTTTTACTCTGTTTGGTCAACTGTTATCTTCCCCAAGGTACTTGAAGTTCTTTCTGACATTGCCACTGGAACTTATTATTTAAAGTATTGTTGGTCCCATAGGATTCCATCAGTACTCCAGAGGCTTCCTTCATTTCTAATTTAACTCATTGAGCAGGAATAAGTAATTCTATGTTTAAAAATAAAATGAGAAAAACTTTTAAAATTCTGGATAATTTTAACAGCTTTGAGGTATAATTGATATACAGCAAATTATACATAAAGTGTACAGTTTAATGCATACACAGATATACATATATACACCTTTAAAACCCATCACTACAAGCAGACAATGGACCTAACCATCACACCCAAGTTTCCTCGTGTGACCCTCCCTCCCCACCCCGCTTACCAGGCAACCACTAATATGCTTTATGTCACTATACATTAGTTTGTATTCCTGGAATTTTATATAAATAGAATCATACATTGTATACTCTGTTTTGTCTGGCTGCTTTCACTCAGCAAAATTGTGAGATTCATGGATTCATTAGTCCATTCCTTTTTATTATTGAGAGTATTCCATTGTAGGAATATATCCATTCCCTTATGGATGAACGTTTTAGTTGTTTCCAGTTTGGGGCTATTACAAATAAAGCTGCAATGAATATTCATGCACAAGTCTTTGTATGGACATATGCTTTCATTTCTCTCCAATAAATGCCTACAAGTAGAATGGCTGGATCATGTAAAAGGTATATGTACAACTTTTTAACTGCCAAACTTTTTCCAAAATGATTGTATCATCTTACATTCCCACCAGTGTGTATGAGAGTTCCAGTTCTTCTACATTCTTGCCAACAGTTGGTATGGTAAATCTTTTTAAATTTAGTCATTCTAATAAGTGTGAAGTATGGTATCTCACTATGGTTTTAATTTGAATTTCCCTAATAAGTGATGACGTTGGGCATCTTTTCATGTGCTTATTTGCCATCTGTGTATCTTTTCTGTGAAATGTTTGCTCAGATCTTTTGCCCATTTTTTTATATGGCTTGTGTTTATATGCATTTTCTTATTAAAGTATATATCTTTAACTTATCATTGTCAGGATAAATTTAGAAAATCCTGACCAAGTTCTAACAGTAGAATCTGTCAGCAAATGCTCAAGTTTAAGTAAAATGTCACATTACAAAATAACTACCAGGGTGTGGCCCAACAATGTTAAGTATTTTCACTAGGCACTCCTTTAATGTACAGAAAGCTTTGAATTGAAATAAATGCTGCTGAAGAGGTCAACTCTACCTTTCCAAATTCCCATTAATTAAAAGCAGTTGTTGGAGAATTGTAAGAAAGTATTTTTCACTGAGGCAAATTTGTGGATCATATTGTCACATCCCTTGCCACCAAGATAATAACCAATGTTTTGGAGAATATACCTTGTAAATCCACAATGTCAGAGAATTACAAAGAACTACAAAGGAACTGATCATTAACACATTAACTGCCCTGAGAGTTGTATTTAACTCACTCTGGTTTTGACCCTGGGCCACATGAAGCATATATAAAATCTTGTTAATGTTCTTATTGTTATAATTGACAATTTAATTCTAAAAATGTGGATTAAATAAATAGAAGTCAGTAAATTTCATTTTTCTATTTATGTTTACCTTTAAATTACACTCAGTTTTTATTCTATTTTCATGATAAAACACTGTGTCCTCAAGGAAAAGTTTCTGTTTTTTTGTGTGTAGCAGTTAATGTGTTAAAGGCAGAGGGTGCCTAGAAGGCTCAAAGACTAAGAGACTGTTAAGCACCTACTATGTGGCACATGACAGGCAGTGAGATCATAAAATTCATCACCCAGATAGGGACACTTTTGAGAGTAAAAGGGGCACCATTAATAATTTTTTTTGTCAGGCAGTTCTGATAAAGCCCCTTAATAGTGTGCTCACTTCACCCTCAAAAGTGTTCCTGTTGAAATGATAAATTACACAGGTACCCCCACTTACAGGCATCACTCATAACAACCCTGGAAAGGTAAATATTATCTAGTCCCATTTTATAAGCAAAAACTAAGATTTAGTGAGGAAGGATATACAACTCAGCCATAATCAGTTAATAGCAGAATTAGGATTTGAAACCAGGCTGGGTTTAGGGTGATTTCTCAAATACCAACTTTCCAGATCCCTGAAAAATCTGAAATCACTCTTGTTTTGGTGGGGGAGAAGGATGCTTTATGGAATTTATTAAAATGCTCCTGTCCTTACTACCTTTATCCTTGTAATAACAACTTTGTATGGGATTTGACTGTGATCCTTTGTTGTTGCTCGTCTTCACACGAAATCAGTTTTCCCGGAAGATGAACAGCCAGATGGAAGAGATGCATGGGTAAGGGAGGGAGAAGGGGAGCAGAGCTTCTGCGCCCTCCCCAGACACGCCACCCTCCAGGAACCTCCACATGTTCAGCCATCTGGAAGCTCCCTGAAATTCCTCTCGGAAGGCACATCTGCTCCTTTTCCGTCCTTTTGGAGAGCGCTCCCCACTCACTCCAGGTAATGCTGTTGGCATATGAACACCATGCCACCTTTCCCACCAGAGGCGGGCATGTGGCACACCTGTCAATGGGATTACCCTATTCGCCCCTAGGCCCAGGAAGGAGGTATGTGACCCAAGCAAGGCCCGCCAGAGTTCTTTATGGTGAGCAGGTGGAAGTTGAATATTTTGGTTACAGCAGACAGAAAACAAAGTCAAACTGACTTAGACAAAAAGTGGACTTAATTGATTCATGTGGCAAAAAGGGCTAGGAGACCTAGCTTTAGGCATGACTGGCTTCAGGGACTCAGTCAAAGCCATCATAAGCCACTGTGTCTCCACACAGCTCTCCTCCTCCGTTGACTTCCTCAGCATCACCCCTTTGGTGTGAAATTTGCCGCTAGAATGCGCAGGCTGACATCCTCACCTCCACAGCCACAACGGAAAAGAGAATGTAACAAAAAACTGGGCAATTTCCCAGTAGCTCCAACAGAAGTCCCAGAGTTGGGTCTCATTGGTCTGGGTCACCTTCCTGACTCGGCGCCAGTCACTGCACCGCAGGAGGGAAGCCGCGCTGCCGGTCTGGGTGTGTGCCTGAAGAAGGTGTGGAGGTGAGTTGGCAGCTCCACCAGCCCGAGGAGCTGAGAGAGCGGAGACACACAGCTCCACAGAAAAACAGGAGGGAAGAGATGCCAGAGTCCTGCGCTTCATTTCTTATTTGTTATTTTTTATTCTTTTTCTCAAAGAGGGCTCCTAAACTTGCATAAGCTTCAGGCCCATCAAAATCTGCAGCTATCAAGGGAACCATCCAGCATGCCCACCTCTCTACTGCCACTTAGGCACAAAGTTCTTGTCATTTGCTTAGCTACGTTGCCTTCCCTCCATTCCCAACAGCTTGAAACTGAGGTTCTCATGGTCTCTTGCCACAGAATGGCCTCCTGCCCCCAGCCCAACCCTCCCCTCCCCAATTCATCTTCAAAACTGAAGCCTCACAGCAGGGCAGTTCCTCAAGAAATTTAAAATAGAATTATCGTTAAGACCCAGCAATTCCACTTCTGGGTATAATAACCGAAAGCAGGGTCTCAAAGAGATATCTCTACGCTTTTATTCACAGCAGCATAATTCACAATAGCCAAAAGGTGGAAGCAGCCTGTGTCCATCGGTGAGTGAATGGGAAAACAAAAGGTGGTATGTGCAATGGAGTGTAGGCCTTCCCTCCCTTCAGCCTTAAAAAGGAAAGAAATTCTGATAAATACATCGTGATTCCACTATACTATACTATCCTATACGATATAGTATTCCAAACACTGTATGATTCAGCCAGGGAATGGAGAGAGTGGGGAGTGGGGAGCTACTGTTTAATGGGTACAGAGTTTCAGTTTTACAAGATGGAAAGAGTTCTGTGGATGGGCGGTGGTGATGGCAGCACGGTGGGGATGCGCTTAATGCCACGGAAGCATTCACTTAACAATGGCTAATATGGTAATTTTTATGTTATGTGTATTTTACCACAATTTAAAAACACCCTGATGCCTCCATAACTTTTGTAAATACACATGTGATCATGGTATCTACCCTACTTGAAAGTCTAATGGCTCTTCATTTGGCCACAAGCCAAGCCCAAGTTCTTCAGATCACAGGGTTGCTATAATGAGAATTTTAACAAATCATGTATGCAAAGTACTTAATTATGCAGCAGTGCCTGACAAAGGGTAATTGCTCAATAATTGGGTGTTATTACCTTTATCGTTACTAAGAGTATTATCTGGCCTCCCCCTACCTCCCCAGTCTTGTCTTCTGTCACTTTCAGACTTGTGGTTTACTTCTAGAAAGTCCCGAATAGTCCATGCTGTTTCACACTTAGGTTTTCTCTGCTTCTATTTGTTAACATTTATCCTTCAAAATCCGACTCAAATGTCACCTTTTCCCAGGAGCCTTCCCTGTCTCAGAACCCTCCATTAGATTTATTTGCCCCCTTTTCTATGTGTCCTTTCTAGTTTGTAAATGTTCCTTATTGTTGTTCCTGACACAGTGTTACGTCATTTATTATTAGTTTACATGCTCCTTCATAGATTGTGAGCAGATTTAGAGCAGAAAATTTTGTCTTCTTCATTGCTTCATTCTTTAGGATCATATGTTGAATCTGGCATAAAGTATATTGTCAACAAATGTTTGCTCAATGAACATCACAAGCACTTTCTTAGGCATTTTTACAAATCTTATTTCATTTAATCCTCTATACAATTATAAGGAAATATATTGTTCTCATTTTTTTCAGATGGAAGAAACTGAGGCTCAGAGAGGTTAGTAACCTGTTTAAGGTAACACAGCAGTGAGATCAGAACCAGAGTTTATTTTTTCTGCTTCCAAAACCCATGTTTTTCTTGCTACAGTACATTATGTCACTATAACCTATAGTTTCCTCAGGAAGGAAGTGTAAAGAAAACAGAAAAGCGAGAACTAAATTCTGGGGTTGCTCAGAGATTTGGAGAAAAAGAGAACAAGTAAAACCACAAATACAAAGAACTCACTAAAATGAGCCCAGAAAACAAGAAAGAAGAAAGCTTTAAGGAAAAAGGTGAGTGACCATACAAGGTAAATGAAGACAGAGGAAAAGACCATTTTATTTTTCGGTATGGTCCTTTTCCTTGAGAAGCCTCGAGGGCATAGGTCCAGTAGAAATCAAATTACTGGGCAAGGAAGGGAAGCGCTGATGGAGGAACGGAGGCAGTAGATTTAGGAAAACCACCAAGAGTGGACGGCAGCCGAGAAGGGGAAAGTCTTCAACAAGTGGGCAGCTGGGTTGAGAGAAGCAGCAAGGAGAAGCCACAGGGGTCCTCAAGCCAGGGCCAAGAGAACTGGAGAGGGAAGAGTGGGAGTCACGGGGGCAGGCAGGGGCTGAGGGAGTGAAGTGCTTATCCTGGACGTCCTGGAGGGAAGACAGGCCTCCTCTTGTCCCCGAAAGTTCAGCACTTGTCCCCAAGGCCACGTCAGAAGAATGAGGACAAGTGGTTTGAGGAGAAGGAAAGAGGAGTTTATTAATTCGCTGACAAAGAGGGGGTTGGCAGATTTTGGTCTCAAAGTACCAACATCCTACTTCTGAGCAGAAGTACATAGCTTTTAAAGATTCTGATGAGTCCCATCTTCAGTTAAGACAATCTCATGACCTCCTCTCAGATTAATCCCAGTTTTGGCTAAGGCAATCTCCTGACCTCTGCCCAGACAATTCCATTGAGCCATCTCCTGTGGCACAGAGAACAAAAGACACTCAGCTGCCCCTCCCAACCAGTGGCCTGAGGCAGGGATGCAGGTCCTAGTTCTCCAAAGGGAGTGGGGGATGTTGTAAAGAGACAGAAAACATTTTCGCCAGTCTTTCAAGCCATTTCTTCTGTTATACTCTCCCATCACCTACCTCCTGCCACTATCACTCTTTCTCTTGATGCTTTCCTTCCTCTTCTCATTCTCATATTCATTTATTCTCATTCTCTGTGTTTGCCTGTGTGCGTGTGTGTGCCTTCCCTTCTCCTCTTACTTTTATCTTGCCTTATTCTTGCTTGAAGCAATTGGTAATACTCCACTAATTTTATCTGTTGTTATTCAAGATCAAAGAAATTGCTGACTGTCTAGATTTGGTGTTAACAATAGCACATAATGCTTTGACAGCTGCCATACGACTTGGCAGTCTGGAGAAGGAGTTTGGAAGAGGAGAGAGGCTTTGGTCAGGGCTCTCTTGTCTGGGGTTCAGAACCTTCACAAGACTTCTATGCAATGATTTGCGTGTGTATGTGCTCACGTACATTTTTTGGGGGGAGGATTCCACTGTTTTTTGATTTTCAAAGGGTAAGAGGATCAAAAAGATTCCAGACCCCACTGCCTTTCACCTCTATCAAATACCACTGCTCAATTTTGGCTTCTTTATAATAATTTGTGTTCTTAATTTTGATAAGGATATAGCTTAAAAGCTTTTGTTTGTAATAAGTAGGGTTAACATCAAGAATCTCAACTAAACAATCTTTTTGAAGTACAAAATAACTCACATTCCAGTGTCACATTCCAATGTTCTTTGTTGCTTATCAAAAACCTTAGATAATTTAATTTAAGATGGTACCAAAATACTAATGCCACTTAATTCTTTTGTAAATGTGTTTTCTCTGAAATGTAAAGACTGGAGTCCCCTACTGAAATGCAGTTCCTTTTCACTGCTTGAGGCAGCAGGAATCATTTTCTTGATGGTCTAAGTTTTAGCACATAGCACTCTTCTGACAAAGGAAAATATTTCCAGATTATTCTGAAAGTCGCTTAGCACCTGTTTCTTAAAATAAACATGTTTACCTTTTGGTAATGAGATGCTTGGGAAAATGTGCATTTAGTTCAATAGTATTATTAAAGTAAAAGCATTAATATAGTAAATAAAAAACTCAACTAACTGAATTTTTTTTAACTTCTCATTAGATTATGAAGTTCAGGAGGGCAGGAACCATTTTGTTCAACATTATATCTCTTACACTTTATACACAGTAATGATTCAATAAATATTTATCTTATTAAACTAATTAATTGGGAGGCCATTAGGCTGAGACAGCTCCAGTGCCTTGGGTTCCTACACAAGCAAACAGAAACCCAACTCAACATAAGCAGTAAAACCAAACTTAAGCTCCACCAATCAGAAACTACCAACTAACTTCTAACTACAAACTTTCTGCTTAATCAATCTAATTTTTTTTGTCTACCTTCCATGAACACTTTATAACTCTTTCCCCTCACACTTCTCTGGGAGAGGACTGAACCACTTGTAGTGTGATGCTGCCCAATTCATGAATTGCTGTCTGCTCAAATAAATTTATTGAAATTTTAATGTGTCTGAGTTTATCTTTTAACAATCTGGCCAGGTGTAATGGCTCACACCTATATGCCAGCATTTTGGGAGGCCAAGGTGGGAGGATTGCTTGAGGTCAGGAGTTCAATACCAATTGGGGCAATGTAGTGAGACCCTATCTTGACCAAAAAAATAAAATTAGCTGGCATGGTGCCACGCATCTGTAATCCTAGCCACTCAGGAGGCTGAGGCAGGAGGATCACATGAGCCCAGGAGTTTGAGGTTGCAATGAGCTATGATCATGCCACTGCACTTCAGCCTGGGTGATGGAGAAAGACCCTGTCTCAAAAAAAACCCCAAAAAACAAAGAGCAATCTAATAAATGAATGTAAAATAAGCTGATAACAGAATGTATTAATAGTTTCCAGAAAGCATCTTTGGAGGCATATTGTATGGTTAACTTTATTTCATTCAATTCATTCATTAACTATTCGTTGAGTTCCAACTCTGCACTGTGGGCTCTTCAAAGCCCTGGGAATACAATGGTACATCAGAAGGTTAAGATCCTTCTCTAGGAGCTCTCAATCTAGTAGGGGATGGAGCACAGACCATACATAATCAATCAGATACAATAGGGAAGATTATTTCAGGGAGTCAAGAGCACCATGAAGACAGTAAATCAATACTGTGCTAGTGCTGCTTGAGAGAGGGTGATCTGGGGAGGAGGTGATATTCAAGTAGAGGTACGAATTTTGAGAAGATAAGGGGGAAATGCATTCCTGGCAGAGGACATTGTCAGGGCAAATGTATTGAGAGAATGCACTTAAAAGAAAGAGAAAGAAACAGAGAGAAGTGGCTGGAGGCACTGAGCATGTGGGAGAAGGATGAAACAGGATGGGTAGGCAGAGTCCAGATCGAGCAGGATTTTGAAGGCCATGAGGATTTTGACCTTAAAGGAGAAACAGTCAGGATCTGAGGTCCTGAAAAACCCTTCTGTGCTTGTTTTCTGAATTAAAGAAAGATTATAATAAGCCTAGACTAGTTAAGCATTGAGGTGATTTAAAAATAGAAAGTCTTGAGTGGTGCATCTGATAACTCATCTAAAAAGTAATATTAAGTAGGTAAGCCCATTTTCCAGCCATTCTAGATAAATAAACACCTATTATAATAGTTGGTCAACTGAGAGCCTTATGATTTAGCAGAGGAATGTGGTCAACATAATAGGAAAGAATTTTTCCATTCCTTTTTGTGTGTTTAGAATTGGCCACTATACTAGTTTCCATTTCTTTCTCCAACTTTGCATTTTAAATTGTTTGGATCATGATCATGGATTAAAAAAAAATTTCAGCATCACCTAAAAGTTTTTTGTTTTTTTCTAAAAAGTTTTCAGGGAAACTGCTTTGTAAAGTGACTTGAGCAATTTTTACTTTTAGCATGCAGTTTAAAGAGGGTATGGGAGTGATTTATTAGCATATTCCAAATGCAAAATAATAATAATAATAATAATGCATTTCAGCTGTTAACATTTGCCTTTGAAATGCCTGGTTTTACTCCTGTCTTACCAGCAGTGCTATTATCTGAATGTGTCCTACAAAATTCATGTGGAAACTTAATCTCCAATGCAAGAGGTGGGGCCTTTAGGAGGTGATTAGGCCATGAGGGCTCCTCCCTTGTGAATGGGATTAAGGCCCTTATAAATGCAGCTTCATACAGAGTTCAGTCCCTTTTGCTCTTCTGCTCTTTTGTCACATGGGGGTGCAGCAGCAAGGTGCCATCTTGGAAGCAGAGAGCAGCCCTCGCCAGTACCGCATCTGTTGGCACTTTGATGTTGGACTTCCCAGCCTCCAGAATGATGAGAAATAAATTTCTATTTTTCATTAATTACTCATTCTCAAGTATGTTGTTATAGTAGCATAAACAGACTAAGACAAGAAGTTATACAGAAAAAAAATTTTCAAGAAACCTAGCTACCGAATTTAGTTATTTTCAGAAAGTATAGTGGTTTTATATATACAGTTGACCCTTGAACAATATGGGTTTTTAAACTGCATAAGTCCACTTGAACATGGATTTTCTTCCACTTCTGCCACCCCTGAGACAGCAAGACCAACCCCTCTTCTTCTTCCTGTTCCTCACACAACTCAACATGAAGACAATGAGGATGAAGACCTGTATGATCAGCCACTTCCACTTAATGAATTGTAAATGTGTTTTCTCTTCCTTATGATTTTCTTATTAACATTTTTCTCTAGCTTACTTTATTGTAAAAATATAGTATATAATACATATACAAAATATGTGTTAATTGACTTTAATGCTATCAGTAAGACTTCCAGTCAACACTGGGCTATTAGTAGTTAAGATTTGAGGGAACCAAAAGTTGTATGTGGATTTTCAACTGCATGCCTGGTCAGCACCATAAACCCCCATGTTGTTTAAGGGTCAACTGTACATATTGTTTTTTTCCCATTGACATCATATTTTCTGGAACATGTTCTTAATGAAAGTTTTGAAATAAGGTAGTACAGGGCAGGCGTTAAGTGAAGAGTTTTAAGACGGCCTGAGTTTGAAGCCATCTAGCTGTGTGACCTTAGGCAGATTACTTACCTTACCTTTGTAAGCTTCAGCTCTCTCATTTGTAAAATAAGAATACTTACCTCATATAGTTCATGAGATTTAAATGATAATGTATTATTATTTCTAAGCATATATTCCCAAGGTGAAATTGAACTTGCTTTATGAAAACTGTCTTTGTCTGTTATCTGTTGCTATAACAGAATCCCACAGACTGGGTAAATTATAAAGAAAATAAGTTTATTTTGCTCACAGTTCTGGAGCCCAGGAAGTATAAGAGCAGGGTGCCAGCATCTGGTGAGAGCCTTCTTACTGCATCATAACATGGCAGAGGGCATCACATGGCAAGAGAAGAAGAGTAGGTGTCCACTTAGATCTCTCTTTCTGTTCTTATAAAGCCACCAGTCCCATCGTGGGGGCCATACCCTGATGACATTATCTAATCTTAATTATCTCCCAAAGGCCCCACCTCCAAATACCATCGACATATGAGTTTGAGGATTAAGTTTTATGTATGAAATTTGGGAGACACATTCAAACCATAGCACTAACTCTCAATTATTTATCTTACACTCCATTTATTTGTGTATTTTTATCTTGGCATGTAACAGTCATTGGTCATTATCACATGATTAACCTTGGTAATGACCACTCTTCTTTCATGGATGTTATTCCCATCTTGACATCACAACTTAAATCCACGGGATAGAGGTCATGTTTTGTATCTGTTCCTTACTGGTTCTTCGCTGAGTTTTGAGTATAAACCAGATGCCCACTTAATATTTATGAGCTAAGATTAGTGTTACCTCCTGAGGATTGCTGAGTCATTTATATAACAATCCAAAAGACTGGTTAATAAAAAGCTTAATAATTTGCTAGCTCCTTCAGATGTGAGCCAAAAATGCTATTCTAGTCAGCATCAACCCACAAAGGATGAACAAACGTTGGCGACTGGTGCTCTTACTACGCACACATCTTTTCATCCAATTCATTCCCTCATTAGTTCAACAAATTCCTGTTAAGTATCTACTATGTGCCAGGTTCTGTCCTAGATTCTGAGGAGACAGCAGCGAGCAAGACAAAGCCCATATCTTGAAAGTCACGGTTTCCCCTGCTTGGGTTTTATTATCTGAACCGATTCAGGAAAAGTTAAGACGTTTGTTCTTATGTCTTTTATTTAATCGAAACCACATGTGCCCAAGGATAACCAGCCTTGTCTTTCTATTGTGGGACTCACCTGTGATTTCAGGACAATCTCCAAACATCTGAGTTTACAAAGCCTTCTTCACATAGAACGTCTCACCGATGACTAGCCTGGAGAAAAAGGCTCTCATATTCTGTGTTCTAGTCAATGCCTGCTTTTAGTAATTTAGTAAAACAGCTGTAGCCAGAAAACCTTTTTCCATATGGCCCTCTTCTGTTCCACCTGGCTGTCTCTCACCAAGCTCATCAGTCATCTTCTCTAGGAAACCTTCCTTGCCCTCCCCTGAAACTTGATTAAATACATACTTCTCGGTTCCTCTGACTTTTAATTTTTAATCTCTATCATAGAACTTTTTTTTTTCTTTTTTTTTTTTTTTTGGAGACAGAGTCTTACTCTGTCACCTGGGCTAGAGTGCCGTAGCATCAGCCTAACTCACAGCAACCTCAAACTCCTGGGCTCAAGCAATTCTCCTGCCTCAGCCTCCTGAGTAGCTGGGACTACAGGTGCATGCCACGACGCCTGGCTAATTTTTTCTATGTTTAGTAGAAACGGGGCTCTCACTCTTGCTCAGGCTGGTCTTGAACTCCTTACCTCCCCAAGTGCTAGGATTACAGGTGTGAGCCACCACGCCCGGCCTGTATCAGAGAACTTAATGCACTGTATTATCATCGTATAGTCTCTTTTTTTTCTACACTGTGTGCTCCTTAAATTTAGAGTCTAATTATTTTATATCTGTGATGACCATATTGAAATAAAAACAGAAAAAAGAAAGGGAAGGTGTGTGGTGACATTGATAAGAATTCTCCCCAGAGCCCATTTTTTGGAGTTAGACACACTTGTGTCAAACCCAGCACCACCAGCTATTATTTGTGCGACTTTGGGAAAGTTACTTAACTCAGTTTGGTCTCTTGCCCCTGGTACTGAGAAGGGGCTTAATAAGCATTTGCTTAATAAAAGAATAATAATCATTTTTTTTATATTCCTTCTGTTATGGACTAAATGTTTGTGTCTCCTCAAAATTCATGTTGCAATCTAATCCCCAAGATAATGGTATTAGAAGGTAGGGCCTTTGGGAGGTGATTAGGTCATGAGGGTGAAGCCCTTGTGAATGGGATTAGTGCCCTTATAAGGAGAGGCAAGAGAATCAGCTTGCTCTCTTTACTCTGAGAGGATACAACAAGAAGTTGGCAGTCTGCAACTAGGAAAAGAACCCTCATCAGACACTAGATCTGCCAGCACCTTGATCTTGGACTTCCCAATCTTTAGACTATGTGAAATAAATGTTTGTCATGCAAGCCTCCCAGTCTGCCAGGTGCAGTGGCTCATACCTGTAATTCCAGCTACCTAGGAGGCTGAGGTGGGAGGATCAGTTGAGGCTAGGAGTTCAAGACCAGCCTGGGCAACATAGTGAGACCCTATCTCAAAGAAAATAAAAAGGCCTTCCAATCTGTGGTATTTTGTTATTGCAGCCTGTGCTAAGACAGAAATTGGTACCAAGAAGTGGAGTGCTGCTGTAACAAATACCTAAAAAACATGAAAGCAGCTTTGGAATTGGGTAATGGGCCGAGGCTAGAAGAGTTTTCAAAGTGAGTGCTAGAAGCAGCTGAGATTGTCATGAAGGAATGTTTAAAGTCGATTCTGGTGAGGGCTCAGAAAATCAAGAGAAGAGTTATAGCGAAATCTTCCATCTTCTTAGAGAATGCGTAAGTAGTCAGGTACAGAATGTTGGTAGAAATATGGATGGTAAAGGCATTCTGACGAGGTGTCAGATGGAAATGAGGAACATGGTTTTGGACAAAGGAGAAAAGATAATCCTAAAGTGGCAAAGAGTTTAGATGAATTGTGTTCACGGTCTAGTGGTTTGAGGAAGATAGAATTTGTGAGTAATAAAATTGGATATTTAGCTAAGGAGATTTCTAAGCAAAGTGCTGAAGAAGCAGCTTGGTTCCTTCTAACTGCTAATGGCAAAATTTGAGAAGTGAGAAATGACTTGAAGTTGGAATTATTAACCAAAGGAACTA
This sequence comes from Indri indri, assembly GCA_004363605.1. Classification (NCBI taxonomy): domain Eukaryota; kingdom Metazoa; phylum Chordata; class Mammalia; order Primates; family Indriidae; genus Indri; species Indri indri. The sequence continues at coordinate 8,913 of RJWJ010006329.1, read as the reverse complement.
GAACTTAAAGATTTGGAAAATTCTTAACCTATCCACATTGCAAAAAATGAGAAAGCATGTTTGGAAGAGGACACTCAGGGTATGGCCAGCCAACCATTCAATAAGGAGATTAGTTTAGGCGTGAACCATGGACTTAATCAGCTCCCTAGCAGAAAACTTCCAGTTAAAATGAGGGGGAAAGAGAGGGAAGGAATGAAGAAAGGTTATCAGACCTCTTGGATTTTACAGGATGGTACCACAGAGCTATTTGGCGCAAAGGTGCACTATTCTTCAAGACAAGAGAAGAACGACCCTGAAGGTGATTCCGTGATCATCAGGGCTGCCTCCTCAGTTCAAAATGAGAGTGGGGCATCACCTTGTTTTCAACAGGCCAGATGATCTTCACCCAAAGCTGTCTAGGGTAGACTTGGCCCCTACCTACAGAACTCCAGGGACAGGGCCCCTGCCTGGCAGAGCCGCAGGGTAGGAACTACAGCCTCAGTGGGTGTGGAAGATGAGACTGCCACCCCAGTGAGTCCTAAAGGCAGACCGTTGCTCAGCGAAGCCTGGAGGACAGAGTATGGAGCCCAGAAGGATTATATTCTTGAGCCTTAAGAATCCAAGGAATTCGCCTTGCTAGCCTTCGGAATTACTTGGGACCCGTCATCCCTACCTTCTTCCCTATTTCTCTCTTTTGGAATGGGAATGTCTGTCCTACGCCTGTCCCACTGTTGTATTTTGGGAGCACATAACTCGTTCAGTTTTATAGTTTCACAGCTGAAGAGGAATTCTGCCTCAGGATGAATTGTACTGTCATATGTCACCCGTATCTGACTTAGATAACACTCAGATGAGACTGTAGACTTTAGACTTTACAGTCAATGCTGGAATGAGTTAAAAATTTGGGGGTTGCTGGAATGGAATGATTGACTGTATTTTGCATTTGAAAAGGACATGAATTTTGGGGGGCCATGGGCAGAATGTTATGAACTGAACGCTTGTCTTTCCAAAATCTATATGTTGAACTTCAACCTCCAATAGGACGGTATTTGGAAGGGGCAAGAGAGCTAGCTTGCTGTCTTTACCGTGTGAGGATACGAAAAGAAGTCAGCAGTCTGCAAGCCGGGAAGGGGGCCCTCCCCAGAACCCGACCATACTGGCATCCTGATCTTTGAACTTCCAGCCTTTAGAACTGTGAGAAATAAATTGCTGTTGTTTATAAGCCACCCAATCTATGTTTTTTGTTAAAGCAGCCTGAATTGACTAAAACACATTCCTCTCATCTAACACTCTCTTGTACCTCCCAAACAGATCTCATCTAAGCACATTAATTGCATCTGATTTCAAAGTATAGCAGTAGAACACAGCTCTGAATACTCTTGACTAAAGAGCCTTTCTTCTCTATTTGGGACTGTCATCGTCTTTGACAGACTAAGCAGCTTTGGAAGATCCGTATGGCAGGACGAGGTACCCCCAAGCCAGCCAGTCTACACTGATATCCACAGGATACCTTATTAATTGAGAGACAGATGTTGGTTTCCTTTCCAATTTCTGAGATTTTCTTCTCACTCACTACTCTGCTCAGTGCATAGGCTTGGCTTTATGATGATAAAGTATTTATTTCTAAAATATGGAGAGTGAGTGGGTGGGTGGGTGAGTGAGTGAGTTGGGAAAAAAAAGAAAAAAACAAAAAACAAAAATAAAAAATAATAATAACACATAAATGCCTCTAGGAATGGTTGGTCTCATACACAAGTATGGGTCAATAAAACAGGTGACCTTTCACTGAGAGTGACTCCCCCATTTCACCCTCGCCCACAGGAGGAGCCCCAATGGCTGGGCTTGTATTCTTTGACTCTCCCCTCTAGTTTGGCTGATTAGAGAAGCCTGAAGATGGGCCAATTGATTCTCTTAACGTCTGTATTTGAAGCTGAAATTTTTGTTTGGTCACTTCGCCTGAAGTTTTGTAAATTTAGAAGACGAGGGTGGTCATTTTCCATCTTATATGCAGAAAATTAGAGAACAGGTTTATTAGTTAGGTTAACAGGTTCTGGCTTCTTTAATAAAGACCAAATATAATACCAGCTCAAAAGAGATAGAAGTGTTTCTTTCTCTCACATGTAAAAGGCTGACCTAAGCAGTTGGGGCAGGACTAATAATTACATTAGCTCCATGCATTTGGGACCCAGGCTCCTTCTATTTAAGAGCATAACCTTGAAGTTGTACTTACCAGTTCTGACCATATCACATTGGCCAGAGCTAAGTAAATGCCTACAATTAGCAGCAAAGGAGGCTTGGAAGTGTATGCTTTAGCTGAGTAGCCCTGTGTTCAGCTAAAATTCTCTTCTCATAGAAGGGGAGAAGTAATATCGCAGGTATGACAAGCAGTCTCAGCTGGTCTCAACTGATCCAGCCGGTCAGCAGGGAGTGAGCGTGAAGTAGAGGCTCTGAGAAAAGGCAGCGGAGAGAGACATGGGGCCTCCAAGAGAAAGGAGAGCAACACTGGTTGTTAGTGGCATGCAGTTCTAGGCGTCAGTCCCTCATCGAGACCCAGAAACTTTCCTTTCCTGGCTTTTAATAAATCCCTGGTTTTGCATAAGCTAGCCCAGTGGCCTTCTTTTCCTTGAGACCAAAAAGCCGTGTGTAATACAGTCAACCTGATTATATGCTCCTGGGGGGTAAGGGCCACACTTTACTTTTTTGTTTCTGACCCAGGACAGTGCCAATGCTCAGTACATAAATATTGACTTCATGTATTGTTTCCTTGTGTGCTGGATGCATTTACTATCTGTCTCTATCATTTTTGCCAGTTATAGAATGTAGGCTTCCAAATTTCCTTAAAAAATAGAAAGGGTGGAGTCATGAGGGGATCAGGGAATGTCTCAATTTGAGAACTGAAGAGGAAAATACTAACGGTTTTGGCACAGCCCTTTCCTGAAATCTGTCAGCACTCAGAGGAATGGGCCATCCGCAGCAGAAATAACGCAACAGCAATCTTCACCGCCTGGTTGCTCAGTCCAGGAGGGCTACGTGGACTTGTTTCCCTCCCATGCGTGGACAAATGCTTGCGGGTGTGACTTAAATACCAACGCAGTCAGCTCACCCTCAAATGAACATGCTCTAGCTCAGACTTGGAGAACAGTCTTGCCTGAAACTTTTTCTTCAGTGTTTCAAATTTAACCAGCTGGAAAGAAGTATCATTTTATTAAACCTTTTTTAAATGAAAGATTTGCTTTTTTAATGTGAAATCTGCATTCTATCAAAGGGATGGAAAATAATACTCTTGACTAGTTCATTTGATACAAAGGCCAGCACAAACAACATTACCCAAATACATACTTCTGTTGACCATCTTCAACAGAAAATAGAACACAGGGTTTTGAGAGGCTTGCCTAACAAGGGCTTTTAAGCTGCATTCTGCGGTATCATAATAAAAACTGCAGGATTCATGTTAAACCAAAGAATTTTACAAGTCTGCTTGGTATGTAGAAGGTATTCAGTTAATTCTCGTTGAATGAGTATGTTTCAAACTGATGCTGAAATAGCACAGAAACATTTACAATATGATACATTTACATTTAACTCTCAGAACATACAGGATTTGTGAGTGAATACCAAAATTAGCTTCACATCCACTGAGAAGGAAATCAGGACTATGGGGGGCTGGTGTGTGTGTAGGTGGGAGCTAGAGAGCTTTTAAAGTACAATGCCCTAAAACTGTCCATCACAGCATGGCTCCTTTCTGCTGCCTGTGTACATTACAGCTAACTCACAGTGCTGAAGATTCCTAATATCTTCATAATTTAGAAAAGGGTCCCTGTGGACAGAATGCTGCTTGGTGTCATCTTTATCCTTTACTCATTTAAGAATATTTTTTTCTAGATCCTATATTTCTGAGTCTTTTTATGAAAATATGTTCATTCACCTGGTTAAATTAGATAATACTGTGTTGTCAGTATTTTCCAAGCAAATATCTTTCTTTCAGAGGTAATCAGTTCAGTACTACGCAGGCAGATGCCTAAGACCACCCCCAGTTTGATGATTCACTAAAAGGACTCACAGGACTCAGTGCACAATCGTACTCACAGCTGGTCCCGGAGGCAGACTCTACCCGGCATATATGCAAATTCCAGACTCCCAGAAGGAAAGCAGGTGTTCGGCACAAACCATATTGTTGCACAAATACTCTAAGCACAATGAGCCACTCTTATCAGTTAATGGTGAAAACTCTCGCAAAACCTAAGTTCCCTCCCTGGCACCAGTCAAGGGCCAACCTTGAAAGCAGACCTTTTCCTCATAGTAGTTTAGGCCTGCTATGCGCATTATTTTCTGTCATCAAGAGAGTATCAATAATCATGATAGTAACATTATTAACAAGTTTGATGGGCTTTTGTTCCCAAAAAGTTGACGTTTAGTCCCTTCCTTTAATCATTGTATGATTAACATGCATGGAGCCCTTATTACATGCCAGGCACATGGTTTAAATCATTTAATTTTTATAATAAACCTATAACACCGGTTGTGTGTGTGTGTGGTTTTTTTTCTCCATCGTACAGAAGAGAACGTTACATCCATCTGACTGAATTTGGTAGCTTGCCCCAGTCTCACAACTAATAATTGGTAGTGCTGGGATTGGACTCAAAGGGTCTAACTTTAGAACCTGGGTTCTGGGGAAGTTCTTAACGATTTCACCGCACCCCTTCCCTTTCTTTCTTTTTTTTTCCTTTTCCTAAATGTGGTCATCAAAAAAATTACACACACACAAGCATACCTCTATATCTCCCATATTATATTGATAGAACACAAATACAACCAAGTACAGACCCCAGTGCAGACTGGCCTTCAAGTATGTGTTGAGATGAATGAATAATTAGGCACAACTTACTCTAGCATTTATGTACTGCATCCTTAAAATACCAACGTCTTGTTAACTCTTGAAATTCAGTAGAAGGACCCTAATGCAAGAAAACCCCACCAATAAGTATACTTTAATTATCTGTCCATTTGGACCTTTTGCAAACCATTTCAGTATTTTTCAAAGTTTAAAGACTGAATGTATTTTTTGAAATAATACACATATTCATTACCGCCAATGTTTTTGAATCACAATGTGCAGTGCACAGAATTACTGCTTCTTTTAGGAGATGGGCCATCAGCAGCTCTACTGGAGCTACCTAAGAAAATTTGGCCAGGGTTCTTGCTCTTGCTGCATCTGCTCAAACCAGCATGGTCTGACCTGGAAATACAACCTCAGTACTTGCTGCCAGTGTTTGCATCAGTCTGTGAAGGATATAGGCTTCAAGTTGGACTAAAGGATCTTCCTTGAATGGATTATCCAAGACATCTACCCAACAAAAGAAACATGCTAGCTCTCTGTACAGAAAATAATGTATATATATAATTTTTGAGATACCGTCTTACTCTATGTCCTGGGCTAGAGTGCAGTGGCATCATCATAGCTCACTGCAACCTCAAACTCCTGGGCTCAAGGGATCCTTCTGCCTCCACCTCCCAAGTACGTGAGACTACAGGTGTGTGCCACCATGCCTGGCTAATTTTTCCATTTTTGTTGTTGTTGTTGTGATGGAGTTTTGCTCTTGCTCAGGCTGGTCTTGAACTTCTGGCCTCAAGCAATCCACCTGCCCGGGCCTCCCAAAGTGCTGGAATTACAGGTGTGAGCCACCGTGCCCGGCCTGAGAAAATAAAATCTTTTAAAACCTCAAAAAATTAAAATAAAACCAAGAGCCATGAGCAATCGAAAGTGTCTGAGGCCTGCCTGCCTGGTGTTCCCGGTTCCTGCCGGAGTTCAGCTTTGGCCCAGGTGAGGCCAGACGCTGTTGTCATACAGCAGGCTTAGCCAAACATGTGGATTTGATTTCTCAGAAAGTTAAGTTGGGGACGCCAGTGCCTTTTGAAAGATGTAATCTTCTCCAGAGACCTCGCAAAGGGCATGGATGACCCTGCATCTGGCTGTGAAGCTGGCAATACCCTAAAGGCGGGGAGGAAACCAAGTTTTGACAAAGCAGATGCAGGAAGCACCAGGCTGCCAGGAAATCAGAGTTGAAAAGATTCCAGAAAGTATGAAATGTAAAGGGAAGATGACAATTGTTTGCTCTTTTGCAACTGATTCTTTCAGGACTCTATCCCAAGGTGATAACGAGACCTAATTTAGATGACAATTCCCTGTTTTTTTCAAAGTGCTTTCACATATATTGTCTCCCACCCTCCTCATAGCAGCCTGGAAGGGAGGCCAGATCTGTAAGATCTGTATTATTATGAACTTTTTACGGATGAGACTTAGGCAGAAGAATAACGTGACTTTCAGTGCTGCTCAGTCTTTTTATCTTTTTTTGAGACAGTCTTGCTCTGTCCCCCAGGCTGGAGTGCAGTGGTGTCATTGTAGCTCACTGCAACCTCAAACTCCTGGGCTCAACTGATCCTCCTGCCTCAGCCTCCTGAGTAGCGGGGACTACAAGCATGTGCCACCATGCCCGGCTTTTTATGTTTTTTTTTTTTCTTTTAGTAGAGACGGGGTCTTGCTCTTGCTCTGGCTGGTCTTCAACTCCTGAGCTCAAGCCATCCTCCCACCTTGGCCTCCCTGAGTGCTAGGATTACAGGCGTGAGCCACCGCACCTGCCTGCTCAGTCTTTAATATGCAGACAAACCACCAGCAGATCAGTAGGTTCAGTAGGTCTGGGGTGGGTCAAGAGTCTTCATTTCTAACAAGCTCCCAGCCCATATATAAGAAGAAGTCAGAATGCAGACTGCATTACTTTTAAACTGATTATTTTTTTCTTATTGTAAAATAAAACCTACATTCACAAAGAGCATAAAAATTGCATGAATACTTAAAAAATATTATTATAGAGCAAATACCGTGGGACCCCACTACCTGGGTAAGAATTAGAACATTACCTGCAGGCTTTTCCCTTAGGCACACCACCCCCCTTCATTCTTCTTCTCCCCTCTCCCCGGAGAAGATGCTATCTTAACTTTTGTGGTAATTACTTTCTAGTTTTTGTTTAGGAAATGGATTTTTTGAAGACTTTTTTTTTTTCTTACCTGGTTTCTGATACTTTGAAATCACCAGTATTTCATACAAGATAAAGGTACACAGGCCAAGGGGACAGATCTTATATTTTGAAATCTTTAGTAGAAAAAATTCCTTTGGAGTCCAACTGGGGCCTGCTCTGCAAGTATTCAGAAAGAGAAGGCATCACCCACAGAAAATACTGGATGTAGGAATAGAGTGGGAAATTATGGACCCTGGGTCGAGTCAATATTTAACAAATCAGTTACAGTTATTCGAAGTCTATTACTGATGGTGGGACAGATAAGAAATGCCGGTGTCCGGAACAGAAAATGAAACAGATGAGGAGGGCGTCAATAAATGTTCTGTCTGCCTTTGGGTGGTCCTGTGTACCATGGTCCCAATTCCCCTCACTTGATGGAATCATCAGTCTCACTTTTCAAGAAAAAAAAAATTTCATAAAACAACTGCCTATAAATATGATCTTCACTTTGTCCAGCCCCACAGTCTTACTAAAAATCGGACCGGCAGCATATTCAATGGCAAAAGAGCAAAGGGGCTGCCAGTGCTTGTGTTTAACACCAGGTATCCAGGAAGTCTTGGTGTCACAAAAAGGAAGACCACGACTTTCTTTTTATTTATGTATTTATTTTTTTAAGCCTCACAACCATGGTAAAGACCGAAACTTTCAATGGCTTGGGAACAGGCCTGGGAATTCAACAGAAAAGAAGGGAAGGCCAAAACAGGCTTCCTCATGCAGTCTCCACTCTATGTGTCTCAATTAACTATTGTTGTATAACAAACCATCCCGAAACTTAGTGTCTTCAAACAGCAACCTAGTATTTCTCAGGATTTGGCTGGAAGGTTTTCGTGCGTGTCTACCCTGGGCGCACTTTGGCTGAGGGGCAGCTGGGCTGGGAGGCCCAACATGGTTTCACGCACAGAGCTGACAGTTGGTGCTGGCTGTTGTCTGGGGCACCTTGGATTCCCTCATTCTGAAATGTTTATCCCAGGGCAGCTAAGTACTCGGGATTTTTATGAGCTAGTTGTTAAACTACTGATAGCTTACAATCAGCCATGGTGGGAATATTTACACCACAAAAAATCGGCAAATGGTATAAATCAGGTCTTCATTTTCTGGAGTGCTGGTTTACCAGAACACTACTGCCAGTATCTGTGTGCGCCCTGCAGAGCCTTGCACGGTGTGGTTGCTTGGTGTATGTCCGTTACATTGAGTCTTCAGTTAAGAGGCAGAGAGTTACAAACAGCGTTGCAGTCTTACTGTCAAAAATGTCCAAAAATTTGTAAAATGAAGGGACTAGATCCAAGATAGCTGAGTTTCTTTTGGGGATATGCTGTGATTACGTCTCTCTCTCTCTCTGACATAGGTATATCCTGAAATACAAATGTGCTAAGCACAGGTCAGTAGTCCTACACTTATGTTGTATTTGAGAGAAACAGGAAGTTGAGGAAGAGGCAGGACGGTTCAAGAAACATGCTTCTTCATGAATCTTGATTTCTGTCCTCACTGCCACGTCTGTGTCCTGCATATTTTGATTTGTGCCTTTCTGTGTCTGCCTCTGCACACATCTCTGTCTCTTCTGGCTAGAGTGGCTAGTTTGTCTGCTTTCCTCTGAATTTGTCTGAGTTTTCCTCAGCTCCCTGTCCTGGTGAAAGAGGGCTGTGGGTAGCAAGGTCAGGTAGCTGCTTTTCCTGCACGGTTTGCTACGCTCCGTAGCTGAGCATTTACCCAGGGCCCTGCAGGGCAACTGCAGACCACTCACCGCTGACAGGCTGGGTTCCCAGGGGTTGTTTGCATCCCGGAAAAGACTAATTAGGTCCTTGGGACTTCTTTACAGTACTATCCCAGGTTTCTTCTTGACTTCTTCGCCTTTTTTTTTTTT
>RJWJ010006328.1:20613-63169 GCA_004363605.1 Indri indri | reverse complement strand
TCAGCCTCCCGAGTAGCTGGGACTACAGGCATGTGCCACCATGTCCGGCTAATTTTTTTTTTTCTCTATATATTTTTAGCTGTCCAATTAATTTTCTTTCTATTTTTGGTAGAGACGGGGTCTCGCTCTTGCTCAGGCTGGTTTCGAACTCCTGAGCTCAGAACGATCCGCCCGCCTCGGCCTCCCAGAGTGCTAGGATTACAGGCGTGAGCCACCATGCCCGGCCTTCTGTAGCTACTGTTGAGAAGGAAGATGGCATTCCTGATCCCTGCCCCTTTCTATGAACCCTGTTTACTTTCCCTCCTGGGAAGCTTTCTCTTGGCGCTAGGAAATTCCATTAGCTGTGCCCTGGGATGGGTCTTTCTTCATCCTCTGGGGTGGGCATTTGCTGGGCCCTTTGAATTTGGACACTGTGTATTTCAGTTCTGCCAATTTTCTTTTCTCTTTTCTCTCTCTCTCTTTTTATCATTCCTATCATCTGGTTCTCTATTCTTTCATGCAGATATTTTACTAAAAGCTCTTGTATTCTGTATGGTCCATTTCATGGCCTCTTGTTCTTGTTGCACAGATCCTAATTCTTTGAGGATATTAGTCATAATTTGGTTTGCTTTTCTGACATTTTTTTCCAGCTCCCCATATTGTTTACACCAAGTTCCGTTTTTCCTGTCTGCTGATATTTGGCTGTTTGTTCACATTTCAAGAGTGAGCCACTATGGCTGGGCACAGTGGCTCACGCCTGTAATCCTAGCACTCCGGGAGGCCAAGGCAGGAGGATTGCTTGAGGCCAGGAGTTTGAGACCAGCCTGGGCAACACGGTGAGACTCCATCTCTATAAAAAAAATTCTTTTAATACTTAACAGTTTTTTTAAATTTAAGAAGTCAATGTTTAACTTTGGCAACTTCATTGGACTTTAAGTCAAAGTAAAAAACGTAAGCCAAGCATGGTGGCTTTAATCCTACCACTTTGGGAGGACAAGGCAGGAAGATAGCTTGAGGTCAGGAGTTTGAGACCAGTCTGAGCAACAGCGAGATCCCACCTCTACTAAAAATAGAAAAATCAGCTGGGCATGGTAGTGCACACCTGTATTCCCAGCTACTTGAGAGGCTGAGGCAGAAGGATCACTTGAGCCCAGGAGTTTGAGGTTGTTATGTGAGCTATGATGACGCCGCTGCACTCTAGCCTATGCAACAGAGTGAGACTCTGTCTCAAAAAAAAATAAAAACAAAATAAAATAAAACAGAGTGGGCACTAATGATGACAGATTATGAGTTTCCTCCCCAGAAGGTAGGGGAAAAAAGGAAAACCCAAGCACTCTAATGGAAAACTGAAGCTACACAGAGCCCATCCATGGAAACTTGCAGGGCCAGAAGATGAGGTGGTATTTGCATGGCACACGCCTGACAGCCGAACCAAACAAAGCACAGGGGCTCTCCCAAGACTGCCAACTTCCGACAGCCTTTCCCTCTGCAAACTTGGGATGGGGAAGTGTGCGTGTTTTATGCAGGAGCCCTTCGTGGCTGCTTGACTGGGAGGTGGTTCTCTCTTGAGAGTGGACTACACTCCCTTTTGAAAGCTCTCAGGACCAGGAGACACATATGGAAAGAACTTTCTGTCCCTGGCAGACAGGGAACCAAACCCCTTCTTCTTGAACTTGGACAGTCTTTCCTCACTTGGAAGTCTCTCTCATCCTTTGGTTTTGGAGAACTCAGAGGCATCTCACGAAGCCCAGCTGAGTGAGAAGCGCTCTGCCTTTAAGGGCAGATTGGGCACAGGGTGTAGTGAAATGTATCAGTGGTCTTTTCTCTCTTGGCCTCTCATGCCCCTTTTGTTTCCAAGACATCCTCTAAAAATTCTAGATTGTCCTAAGAAGCAAGAGCAAAATTAAGATAAGTGGACAGGAAAAGCAATCAAGTGACCCATGACAAATTCGACCTCTACTCTGCTATCTCTGCAGAAAGGGACCGTTTCAAGAAGCCATGGGGTGACCCTTCAGGCCAGTTCTGGAGGCTCAGGGCTTACCGGTTCATGCCTTACCCTGGAGGAAGAGGTCGCTCCCAGGTGGTGGTCTTAGTATTGTGGTCAACATAATACACACGTCCGTTGGGCAGCTCTCGCTGTTCCCATCTGAAAAATAAAGTCAAGGCAAGCATGAGATACTTGGTTGAAAGGCCCTGTTAGAAAGGAAGCCCTTCACCACTGGTGTGGCTAACTTGGAGAGACATCAAAGATGACACGCAAGATCGACCCAGTGGTCGAACCAGCTCTGTGCTGTTGCAGATGATGCCACCCAGCAATGCTAAAAGCTCCTTTCATGGAATCAATGTACCAGGATACACCACAGATGGCTCTGAATTCCCCCAAATGAACTGTATGACTCTACATTCCATGGATTTTCCAAATCCGTGTTTCTTGGCCAGTTGAGGATCAAAGATCCCTTTAGGAATGTGATGTAAGCTGAGGATCCTTTCCCTCCAAAATGCACTTATGACAAAAATTTCCGTGTAGTTTCTGGGTTTCACGGACCTCTCCAAAAGGTAATCTACGGACCCTCCAGCCTTTTTAGCCTACACAACCTGCTGAAGTCATACACTAGATGACTACTCCTGTTCTCTCAGCATTGTATATATTCCTGATCACATTTATTTTTAAAATCCAGGATTCATTTGCAGAAGATCACAGCACACTGTTACTTATGGACTACTCTATCCATGAGGTTGAGTCTGTGTGTAAGTTAATATAAAGATCGGGGTGCTGAGGGTAGCTTGTCTGTGCTAAAGGAAGAAGGACAAGGTAGCGGTGTCATATGCCACACCATCCGCATCTGGTGTTACAACTCCCGTCTGGTCTCAGATACCCCTCCTTGCACCACTTCATAGTAACACTCACAAGCTCCAACCCTCCCAACACCTGCTTCCACAAGCAAACTTCAGATCTTCTCAAGGGAAGATACCATACTTATCGTAAGACCAGAGTGCTACCATTAAAAGAAAAACTTTAGAAAAAATAAAATTTAACAGAGTTTGAGCAGAGAAGGATGCATGAATCGGGCAGCACTCAGAACAAAAAGAGGTTCAGAGGGCTCCACCCAGCAGTGTGAGCAGTGAGTTTTTAGAGGCTGAAATGGAAGCAAAGTAGAGAAATTATCTGAACAGCTACAGCAAGGTATCTGTCTTACTTGGGCATGGTCTGTTCACAAGGCTGCCTGTGAATGGTTGAAACCCAGCTATCTGTTACAAAAAATATACCCCTAACTTAGGTTTTGGTTTGTTTACGCACTAAGTTAGGTTGCAGTTTGTTAGGTAAGAACTCAAAGCACGGAGACAGTCTCAGGCTAATAGCTCCTGTTTACTTATTTAACACTACAAACACCATTAAAATACGCTTGGGAACATTTTCTCTTCTGTTTATTCTTGCTCGAGGCTCTGACTGATGAGAATCCTGGGATTTGACCCAGTCATCCTGGTTCCTCCCACTGCAAAAGGAAGATCATCATCATTCAGTATCTTACGAAAAGGGCAGGATCCGGGCAAAAGTGACCAGATGAAAAGGCACACTGGGTGAAGTTAAAGACCTTCTCCCTCTGGATGCCCTTCTCAATCAAAGATGAAAAAGGACCAATATGGTCAGCTCAAGAGGCTGAACCCCAGCTCATCTCCAGGGTTCTGGAGGGGCCTTCCAGCACAGAAGGCAGGGTGGCTACTGTAGCTTCACACCGATCCTCCAAACAGCTCTGTCTGCTTGGCAACACAGGAGCAACTCTGATTGCCCTCTTTACTCGCCTGAATTTGGAAATGAGGAGAGTCCTGAGAAAGATATTTGGCTTTGAAAAATGGAGCACCTAGAGCCAACGGCAGCAAACCACTCTTTCCTAACATTGCTCCCAATACAATTTAAGATGCGCACTTCAGCATCCCATAAGAAGTCAGCTACATCCTTCCCTTCCTTGAAAACAGGGATTCCTTGGGTAGTTTCATGGCACAAAAGCCCCATAACACTCATTTTGCAGTCAAGATTCAGAACACTGTCCATAATATTTGAGTGGGTCTCCCCTTTTATAAAGACAAAATATCTATTGTAGCAACAGGAGGTAAAAAAAAAAATCACTAACATTTTTCCTTTGTTCCCCAAATTTTTCATCTTATAAGCAGTCTCCACCTTTGACTTCTTTTATATTTCATTTGAGACAAGAGGAAAACTTTGGCTTTAATTATACTTTGGCTAGTATTTGGATTTGAAAATACGATAACACTTCAAATTCCATGAAGTTGATCAATGCCATTAATTGACACAGTGGCATTCCCACACACTGCTAGACAGGAAATCGGCGTTCAGTTCTCTTCCCTTGATTCTACCGTTTCAGTGGGTCTTTAGAGTGTGCAGGCCCAGACAAGATCTGCCCTTCCATCTTTGATCGCAGCTGATCCCAGAAATGAAAGTCTGTCTTTCAGGGAGCGTTATTGTACAGCAAAGCTCAATGTCCTTCTGTGAACCCTCTCAATGGGCTTAGCTAGAAAAATAGTTACCAGAGGAACAAGACCTTTCTTCCATTGCATTTTTTGATATCTACATTTTTTCTTTCACAATTGGACCCCTGCTCAGATTAAATGTCTGTGTGGGTCCTCCCTGATCCATGACCTGGCCTGCTGAGAACGCCCACTCCCCCCTCACCTGCATGGCTATTCAGAATCCGTACACACCTCTCCCCTTCATTCATGCCGCACAGTTGGTCGATTGTGTTGTCAACCCAACAGGCCACCCGGTTCTCATTCCCCCTCGGTGGCTGCTGAATGACACAGATGAAGCCTCCGACTGTCTTGGTTTGGTCCCCCCATGCCAAGAAAGTGATACTGGCATCGACTTTTAATCAGCATATCCCTGTCAGGGGTCAGGCTCTGTCCCTTAGAAGCATCTTCTGCACACTGAGATTAAAAGGCTTTTTAATCAAACTCCCCGTGGGTCTCCATACTGCACCTTGGTCACGTGGGTCACATTCTCTCCCCCTGAATAGCTTTCTTTGATGCTCTCAGGAACAGTGTTCAAAGCACCAAGCTGGTTTCAGGTCCCTACCCAACACATTGCTCCTTGGCCTTCAATGAGCAACATTCGGTTGGATCATGGACTACACAGGGTCTTTGTGCTTGAAAGTACTTAAAAAGTAGTCTCCAATTTCGATTAATCTTAGGCACTTTTTCTGCTGCCTAAATTACCTTTGCCACTATAGATTTTAACTGCCCTCTATTCAGTGTTACATCTCCTATCCCTACCCCCAATTCCCTCACAATCACCATCATTAAAAAGGTAAAGGCTAAAAACTCTCGATCTCGTTATTAGGATGACATCAGTCATCTCTCTCCTATGTTATCTGAAAGGACATTGTCTGGTCTCCTGAAACACGTTTGCTTGTAGAAGGTTTCCTAAAGGTCTTCTGGAAATTCATTCTCAATGATCCACCATTACCGTGTGCGTTCACCCCTCCTGATCAACCTATTTCTTGGTCAGACTCCCCTATGTTTGAAGATATTACCATTTTACCAAGAGTAGGGTTAACTTGAGAAGGGATTAAAGCTGGGCAAAGAGTTCAGGTGAGTATCAGAAGTTCTCTTTAAATGGGCCTTACAGGCTGGGCATGGTAGCGCAACGCCTGTAATCCTAGCACTCTGGGAGGCCGAGGCGGGAGGATCGCTCGAGGTCAGGAGTTCGCGACCAGCCTGAGCAAGAGCGAGACCCCGTCTCTACTAAAAATAGAAAGAAATTATCTGGACAACTAAAAATACATATAGAAAAAATTAGCCGGGCATGGTGGCACATGCCTATAGTCCCAGCTACTGGGGAGGCTGAGGCAGGAGGATCGCTTGAGCCCAGGAATTGGAGGTTGCTGTGAGCTAGGCTGACACCACAGCACTCTAGCCCAGGTAACAGAGCGAGACTCTGTCTCAAAAAACATAAAAATAAAAATAAAAAATAAATGGCCCTTACAAACTTATATATCACAATGTTCAAAATTTCAGTCTTAGTAAGAGCATTATTAACCTGCATTCATTAATTTGCTTGCTTTTTATTAACACAGGCACTAGGCATTAGTAAAACTATTAATAACTCTCAATCAAAATCCACTCTCTCCATTAGAAAATAAGATCACACCAAAACCCTTAAACACACTAAAAAAAAAGATGCCTTGCTGGTTACTTAGACAAAAATTAAACTTCACAAGAATACACTAGAAGTATTCAAGTATTCTCTCTCTCTCTCTCTCTCTCTCTCTCTTCCACTCTTCCTTCTCTCCCTCCCTTCTCTCTCTCTCTCTTTCTTTCAAAATAGAGTCTCGCCCTGTGGCCCAGGCTGGAATAGAGTGGCGCAATCATAGCTCACTGTAACCTCGAATTCCTGTACTCAAATGATTCTCCTGCCTCAGTTTCCCAAGTAGCTGGGACTAGAAACATGCCACTATACCTAGCTAATTTATTTTTTAATTTTTTTGTAGAGATAGGGTCTTGCTATGTTGCCCAGGGTGGTCACGAACTTCTGGCCTCAAGCAATCCTCCTGCCTCGGGCCTCCCAAAGTGCTGGGATTATAGGCGTGAGTCACCCCACCTGGCCAGTATTCAAGTATTCTTAAAGCTGCCTATGTAGAAGTTCAAATTCCCACAGGTAAAAACTATATGAAATTCACATTTCCTTATTTTATGCTCAGAACCAATGCCTCTGAACCAAGTCGTATTCTTCCCAAAGCTTCAGCCACTTCTGGGGTGAACTGTAAGATTTATTTCCTCTGCAGGGATGTTTTCAGGCTGTTTTACGAGTCAGAAATCTGTGCGCAGTGGAACATGTCTCCTGCTCACGGTGTTCAGTGCTTCAGTAGGTCCTTTGTAAACTGGGAAGCAAATGTGTTAAACTCAGCCCTTCCCCCAAGGACCTTTCCTGAAATATGGAACGAGCCTTTAAATCTGAGCACACTGACCTCCTTTTAGTAACTCAACAACCGGCACTTTATGCCCTTCAAGCACAGGGTGGCAAGGAGCAGCTACTGAGGCTCCTGAATTAAGTCTGTTTTTCTTCTCCTTCTTCTTTGGCCATTCCATTTTCTTTGCCTTGGAAAAGTCCCCAAAGCTGTTCAGTGGAAACTGGCAACATTAGAATATATGCTTTCATAGACATGCAAGATAATTCCTTTTGGAGATGGTATATACTAAAAAAATTCTTTTAAACGTCTTTGCAGATAAACAGTTGGCAACGTAGAGAAATAGTTACTCTCAAAAACAGGTAGTGGGAACAAAAATGTGTATACTCTTCCCGAAGGGCAATGTGGCCAAACGAGCTTTTCTATAGGAATACCCTTTATTTATTTTTCTAATGAATACCCTTTAACTCAGTAACTTTACTTCTAGGACATATACTAAGGAAATAATTAGGTGTCAAAGTTTTAGCTATAAGTGCATCTGTTATAGCATGTTACAGCAGTTACAGAAAAATTGGAGATCACCAAAATGCCCCAACATAAGGGATTAATAAGATAAATTGTTAGTTTTCTAATGAATATTCATTCATTGAAAATAACATTGTAGATGAATATTGACTCATTCAGATATTTACAATATATTGGGTGAAAAAAGCAAGTTTAAAATAACATGGCTAACATAATCAAAATTTAGTTTAAAAATTACAGAAATATACCATTTTTCATCAAATCTAAAATGTCACCAATTATAAAATTATTTAGCATACTATTAAAAAAGAAAATAACACCACCAATTGAACTATGACACCCCAGTGCTTAGAAATTACATCCTGATTTTACAGAAGTTAAAATGTGAAATAACATGCATATCAGAATCAACATGATTTGGAGTGTGTGTAAAGTTTTTATCACTTCAAAATAAGGAAAAATTTTAGACGAAACACAAAAGACACATGAAAAAGATTTTAAATGTGGCTATTTAAAAATTTTAACTCCTATAAAATAAAATGCATCATACATAAAGTGAAAAGACAAGCCACAGGCTGGGAGAAAACATTCGCAATGCACATAATTGAGAAGTGATTAGTAACTAGCATATATTAAGAAACCTGCAGATTAAAGAGAAAAAAAGCAAATATCCACATAGAAAAAATGGACAAAAATAAATGAATAGGCAATTCACACAAAAGGAAACCAGAGAACCAAATAAAAACGTGTAAAATGAGGTCCAACCTCAATGGTAATCAAGGAAATTTAAATTAAAACCTCAAAAAGGTACCATTCGCACCCATCAGATTGAGCAAAATGAAAACAATCTGACAATACTAAGTTTTAGCATGAATGTTTATGCATGTTCCTGGGAGTATGAGTTGGTAAGGTGACTCAAGAAAGTGATTTCATAGTATCTACTAAATTAGAAGATCTTCGACCCCCTCCAACACAGAAATTCCAGTTCCTGTACATACCTTAAAGAAACAAACATGTACACAAAAAGCCATGCAAAGAAAAACTTTACTGTAGCATTATTTAGAATTGTAAAGAAACAAGTGAATGGATAAATTTTTACCTATTCATACGATAGAATACTATATAGCAGCATAAATGGATGTCCCAAGTTCCATGTATCTGTGTACACAGGGGATGGGATCAGAAAGGAGTTCACAGGACTTTCGACTATACTGGTTACATGACATACACATCAAGGGATTAAAAAAAGAGGGGCGATCTGCAGCAGCATGTGCAGCACGATGCTAAAATTTGATAAAGCTGGGCAGTGAGCCCACAGGTTATTTCTTATATTATTCACCATTCATTCTTATCTGCATGCTTACAATATTTTATAATAAAACTAAATAATTAGAGACAGGGTCTCATTCTGTTGCCTGGGCTAGAGTACAGTGGTGTGGTCATAGTTCACTGCAACCTCAAACACCTGGACTCAAGCGATACTCCTACCTCAACCTCCCAAATAGCTGGGACTACAAATGTGTACCACCATGCCCAGCTAATTTTTCTATTTTTGTAGAAATGGGGTCTCGCTATGTTGTCCAGACTGGTCTCGATCTCCTGGCCTCAAGTGATCTCTTGCCTCAGCCTCCCAAAGTGGTAGGATTACCTGTGAGACACCACACCCAGCCAAAATAAGTAAATTTTTAAAAGCATATACTGTAAGATTATCAAATTTTGCTAGATGTGTGTTTGGATGTGTATGTCTGCATATGTGGTCAAATTGCTTAAGGTTTCCTCACTTGCAAGATGAGGGTAAAAGTAACTCCCTCACAGAGTGTTGTGAAGACTACATGAAATAACCCAAGTACAAAACTTAGCAGTCCCCAACACACTATAAACATTTACAACACACAGTAGCTATTATTAATGATCATGAAAAAAAAATACACAAGGTGCATAAAAAACACCAATGGTTAAATCTGGGTGGGTGCTTCTTATTGCTATTATTGTTCCTGTTATTCTTCCTCCTCCTCCTATTTTTTTTTCTAATTTTCCATCAATGGACTTTTATATTAAGACCAAAAAAGAAACTTTTTAAAATTTGAAGGGCTACTGAGAATGTGAAATCTTTTTTCCACTCATTCAACAAACACGTATTACCCCATCTCCCTGGACGCCAAGCACAGTGCTAAGTGTTGGGGGTACAAGGATGGACACAATATTCCCTGCTCTTGAGGAGCTCTTACAGAAGTGTAGTAAAAACGAAAATTAATAATTATGCATGAATACATACATAGAGGTAGGGCAAAATCCCCTCATGGCCCAGCCCCTGACAACAGTAGAATCTTTGGAAATAACAGCTTATGTTCCGAGATGAAGATGAGGAAGCCGGAAACACGCGCTATTGGGCATGACCTAAGCATGTAATAATCCTTGCCCAGGCAAGAACTAAACCATATTCAGCAAAGAAAGAAACAAATTGAGGAAAGACACAGATTCTCCTAGCATAATCCTTTCATCTGGGGCTGCTCAAAGAACAGTCCATGGCCCAGACTGTTACTGTTTTGCAGCCAGAAAAGTACTGAAGTTTCTAAGCATTTAGAAATTTTTCTACCAATTTGACATTGCCACACATCTAAACATGTAGATTTATCTCATTGAACAGAGTATAGGACAAAGAGATTCACAAGGCCTGAATATTAAAAAATATATTACAATAAAACAACAACAACAACAAAAAAAGGAATGGTTCTTCAAACAGTTTTGAGAAGCACTGTTTTCAAACTCCTTGGGTAAGGCTCCTTGGCTAGTGCTGAAATGGAGTTTGGAATGAAATTCAATGGCAGCGGCTGGTTTATAACTTAGCAGAGAAGCTCCAAATTCCAACATCTCTTGGAGTGTCTCTACAAACAAAACACCAGAGAACTCTTACAAGGCTGTCACCCTTGCTAGTGTCTTGAAGGACCACCTCTGCAAAGGGCCTCCGGAGTGCCATGACTGGGCATGGGGGTAGGGGAGATGGCAAACTCGAAAGATCCAGAAAACACCCCTCCTCGATTAACTCTACTCTGAGGCAGGAAACAGGGCAGCCAACGACTGCGGGAGAAAAAGGATGGTGTGAAGTGGCTGAGCTGAGGTAAGTCGGCAGTCCAAACACAACGCCCTCCGTTATGTAAGAAACCACAGCGGCGTGCTGGCTGCCAAGGCCAAATAATGTGCCTCTGTGTGTGGGGGACGGAGGGAGCTGCAGCGACTGAGACACACTTGGAGTTTATCTAAGCCATGTACACACAGTCGGCTCATTCATAAGGAGCATTCGGTCCCCAAAGCGGGCTCAGTGCTGAGAAAAACCAGATATAGGGCCAGCTGACCAAAGTGGCCGTGTTTCCCAATGCCCGCAGCCTGGACACTATCTCACTGTGACACCAAAACCTTCCTGGCACCCCTCTTTTCATAGACACTTGCAACCTGAAAACTTCATACCCTTCTAGTTGGCTTCTTATGTGCTAAGTAAATTAAAAGCCACAGAAAGCAGGAGGATTTACAGACGGGGAGAGAGGAAAGGGATGAGGAGTATTGTGTTTGGACGTGGGCAGCCCAAGTTTCGGTAATCGTCAGTCCTTAAAACACACAGATGTGTGTGATCTTTTATGACCGGAGTCTCATCTGCTGCCAATTTCAAAACGAGAATGTGGCAACCTGAAAAACAGACCCATGGGACCCCCAAAGAGAACTTGCCCCCACGGCTCAGTAAAAGAGACAAAAGGAGTTGAGAAGATAAAGTTGGAAAGACACAGAGTCGGCTGAAGGCCTCAGTAAGCAATCTAGCTTGGCTCAGAAATGCTCAGCAAGGAGAAGCCACGCTCCCAGCATCCACCAACGCAAGAGGGTCAAACAGGGAAGGGCGCTCTGACCCGCACGAGACGCGTATTTGAACCCAAAGCCAGTCGACCCAGTGAATGATGGCTTTAGGCTCAACTCTGCCCTTGGGAAGAAAAGGCAATATTCCTGTCAAAGCGATGCTTTCTTCCAGGCATCAGAAAAACAGAAAGCATTCATCCAAGTGGAGGAAAGAAAAAAAAAAAGATGGCATGTAAATGTGTTCATGTATTCACTACAAACATGTCTTGGGGGCTGACCTCTGCCAGGCCCCTGTCATCTTGGCATGTAGAGCCCAGCAGGGCAGAGAGACACGAAACAAGCATTCGCAGGTGTGAGAAGAGATACAGTGGAAGCAAACGCAATGGTTGAACCTTGTCTACCAGGGATCAGGGAAGGAGTCCCAGGGGAATTACCGATTAAGCTGAGACTTGACTGTGTACAGGAATTAACGGGCAAAATGGCAAGGAAGCTTGCAGAAAGAGCGACCAGCATAGCGGAAGGTCCTAAGTCTGGAGAGAGAGTGGTGTATTCACCAAACTAAAGTCAGTTATTATGGCTGGAGCTTACAGAGCCAACGCAGAGAGAGGCTTCCATGGAAGGCTTGAGGCGTCGGTGGGGTCAGACCATGTGGGGCCTTTTAGGCTTTATTAAGGATTTGAGAATTTGTCCCCAAAGACAGTAAGAAGCCACTGCAGTCTTGTAAGCGGTGAAAGGTCATGCTCAGAGTTTTATTTAAAGACATTAAAATAGTTTGGGGAAGGGCAAGAACAGTCACTAGAGTGACAGATCACAGTAATTTGGTCTGGAACATTGCAAAAGCAAGCAGCAAAGTGGGCGGATTTGAGAGTTATTTAAGAGATGGAATCATCCTTTCATTTAACTATTGCCTGGAGTCCTACTACGTGCCTGGTCCTGGGCATACAGGACCAAGAAGAAAAACATACTCCCTGCCTGTACGGCACTTCAGTATGGTAGAGGGGGCAGCCACTCAGTAAATCATTATTCAAATGACACTTGTGATAAATGCTAAGAAGGAGAAGTATGAGAAGCTGACAGAGCACAACCTGGAGGGCCAGAGGCAGGGCGTGATGACTGGATGACGTCAGGGAGAGGTGAGAGATACATGGCCTGATGTCGCCTGGGTGGACGATGGTGCCACTATCAGGATAGAGATCGGATTCTAGCCAGGACGGGGTGGGTAAGCTGACACATTCCATTTCAGACAGGTTGGGTTAAGACCCCCAGGCGGAGCTGTTCAGGCAGTGGGTCAGGAGAGGACTGGGCTCAAGATACAGATACGGGAGTTGGCATCAGATCCCAGAGGAAGACAAGGGGATGGATGCACTGACCCGCGGAGGGGTGGGGGCAGCCAGACTTGGAGTGACCAGAGCCAGCGCTGTAATCAGTCTGAGTGCAAAGACCATTCCTTGTTGAGCACTGCATTTGCCATGCCCGGCCCTGGACCTGACATCTCTTGAACGGCAACAAATATTTTGTTTAATGAAAGGATGAATTATATAAAATCTCTAATATATAACTTGAGCACTAGTAGATGCTCAGCTGAGATGCTGCATTTATATATCCTCTTGAAAGACCAAGGCATTCTGCAAATTCAAGCAGGTGCATTTCCTAGGTGATAGCACTTGAATCCCTCTGCCGCAGCACACCCTCTGCTGGTATTGGAATTAGAATGACAGATTTCATTCTCTCCTGGGTCCCCTGACTCTGGAAGCCAAGATACCAAGGGTAAATTAATAACCCACCTTGCCTGGGTCTCCCAAACTCGTAAATTAACTGGGGTGGGGATGGCAGGCCTATGAACTGAGAGGGTCACTTGCAGATGTCATGCCCTCTCTGGCTTCGATCAGCCAACTGCAGGCCTGCTGCCCTCGCTATGACGCACTCAGCAGTGCTGGTTAACCCCCAGGCCCTGCGACAGCCCAGGAAGTGCCAGAGTACTCCCAGTCGCCCTAGCGATGAGCACCTGGAAGCCCATGTGGGCTGGAGAACGAATCTCCAATAGCCTGCTCTGGACCGTCACACACGTTAAAGCAGGGAGCCACCTCCCCAGACCTACACACGGGCCCGTCATGTTCTGAATGCTCCATGCAGAAGATGCTGTTCAAACTCTACCTCGGAAAAGTATTTCAGCCTCTGGCAGGATGAGGGAGGAGAATCGCCTTCCCCAGGCCGCCCGATCTGCCAGACTTAGAATAAAGAGCGTTTTCAGAGCCTGGAGTTTTCCAGCTGCCTGGAAACAGGAAGTGCCCAATCCCCAAGAACAGTAACCCTCACACACGCCCTACATAAAGACATGTTGAGCCATTAGCCCTAATTGCCTGTGACTGACACAGGAGTGAAGCCGGCCTTCCAGGCATTTGCTCAGCGGAAAGAAAACAAACAGCTCACAGGGGACTCAGGCGGCCATTTTCCCTCCTTTCTGCCAAAATGATTCCACTCTGTTCCCCCCAAATTATAACATACAGATTGGAAATTATAAACCAAACAAAGGTCTTTCGAGTATTCCTTACCACATGCAAGAGAGAAAAGAAATCTCCATAGACTTTTCACAGAATCAAAAACCTCCCAGAAAAACTTTTCAGAGCTGCCTCTCAAGACCGCTAATTCTATCCAGGTTTGAGTTATTAAGAATTATTTGCAGTAATTTTCAATTGTTCAGCATACTGAGTCATGAGTTATGCAGCGTGCCAACTGCTAGGGATATAATATAAATGCGGTAAAAATCACATATGCCTTCAGATTTCAGGTTTTTGTTTCAACAATTGGGTTTTTGAAAGTGGCTTGAGAACAATACAGCACATTGTATGTCAAGCAACAGGCCTTATGTCCTTCCTTCTCCTTCATGAATCATAATGGCTCAGAGGACACACGCACCGCCAGGCCAACATCAGCTAATCGCTGGTGACGGGAGTGATCAGCACTTGGGTTTCCTCCGCACCAAACAGCTACCCCAGGTGGATGGATGGTGGGGCTGGCCCTGGCCGTGATCGGTGGGTGCTGAGATAGGATGCGTTTCCCAGTTCAAAAGCATGGTCTCCCTCTGCTGCTCCTTCACAACCGCTTCAAAAGTACCACTCACCAGGTGTGACGCCCACCATTTGGTGAGTGCTTCACGTTCACCATCTAAGTTGAGTCCCTCAGCTCCCTGGAGAGAGATGCATGATTATCTCCACCTTATGGAGGGGAAGTCCTTTGGCCAAGGTCATATGGAGGGTGGGGGTGTGGATTCAGACCCAGAGCTGTGTGATTCCCACGTCCATGTTCTTAATCTCCACTCACTATGTAACCAAACTTGAACTTCTCTTTGGCTGACGAGGGCCATCTTCTAATCATTCAAGGTCTTTGCCATCAGATTTAATTCTGACCTAAAGGATGGCAAGAAAACTTGCAGCCCAGATTAACATCTGCCCCAGCTATGGGAAGAACATACAGCAACATTGAGAGCCTAAAGCCCAAGTCCTCCACAGGCTGATAAGATAAAATTCAAGAGAGAAAAGCTACTTCCTAGGCAAGATCTAGGCAAACACCTTCCAACGATTCAGGAAGGCAAAATGAGCTCCTCATTCCCTAAGAGCCGCACTCTTGGAGTCAAGCTGCTTATTTCAAGTCACGGTATAAGGTGGCATTGATCCTGCCCCAGGTGATTTAGATTCTTTTTAAGATTTACGTAGAACAAGCAGTTCTTCCACACCTCCCTTGCTTCTGTGCTGCTGCAGCCTCCCGAGAGACCACTAGGTAATAAATAACCACGTTGTTTCTGCCCTGGTGAAGAAGCCTCGGTCTTTGGGGAGGAAAGAGCTGTTACAGGACAGAAGGCTACTCACCCAGCAGGCAGAGAATCGGGGGCCTGGGCAGCCGCTGGGAGCTGCTGTGTGCCCGAAGTGCTGGGTTCCTCTCCTTCAGCCGGTGTGGCCGTAGCAGGGAGAGACGTCGTGTTGGGGTTCGGGGTCACACTCAAGGCTGTGGCAGATGGGGATGTCACGCCAACAACAGAAGTTTCTTCAGCATCGGTGGCTGCTGTGGGTTCATCATTCACTGAAGATGCACAAATCATACTTTAAAATTCAACTAAGAATGAGAATCTTGTTTATACTTACGAGGCTTTTCATTTAATGTGCTAACACAGTATCTACAATGGTACCCTACCTGTATCGGGCAACAGCAAAAAGTTTTACAAAACATAACTCTGGAAATTACAGCAAGTTAATAATGCCTGTCCAAAAAAACAAATCAGGGGATGAATCTGAAATAAATATATTCAATACTACCTCTTTTTTTATAACTTTATCAGATCTTTCCAACATGCTATGGTTACATTCATTGCAATAAAACAGCAGGAAAGAAGAACGTAACAGGAAAGTGTTGGTGTTAAACGGAGCAAGGCCAAGTTTATGGGGTCACACCCTTTTCTTTAAATTTACCACCTGTCTGCTAGACACAAATAGCACCTTCCTTCAAAAACCTCCATATACCGTAAGAGGCAGAAAACTTATAATAATGTGCTCGTTCTTTTAAAGACCATGCTCGGAGTGGGAAGCAAGGATTAATACTCTAGATGAAAAAGAAGGAGCTCAAAAGCTAAGAGACTTGTCTCTGAGATGACAATAGAGAGACAGAAGTGAAATACGCTAGTCCCCAAGTCTCCTTATTTCCCCATTTCTTCACTTCTTTGATGATCACTTGTGGTCACAAGGACCCCAAGGCATTGCTATATCCTCTAACTCAAAAAAGGATCAAATAAGGTTTCAAAGGATTGTGATTCTTTGAAAATGTGTAAGCCATATGCAGAGAATTTTCCACATATGTGATCACATATGTGTACATTTACATTAGAATTTCAGAGGAAAGCTCCTTAGTCACCATTTTGCCTCGGCTGCTTCTTAATTCAAAATTTCTTTCTGTAGTTTCCCTAACAAATGGCTATCCTGATTCTTCTTGAACACTTCTTCCAACAGGGAGCTCACTACAGAATCATCCCACTGTTGAACAGATGAACTTGCCAGAAAGTTTCTTCTTATCCTAAGCCGAATTCCACAAGCTGGCCTGAGTCCTCCCACCGCTATCCCCAAAGCAATTCAAAGTAAGCATTTGGCCACTGTTTCTCATTAGTCTTCTCTTTTCCAGTAAAAAGGCCTAGTATGTCTTACATGTTTCTAGGCCACCCCTTTCCTTACCACCTGGCTGCCCTCTTCTATGTATCTTCTTCTACTGTCTGTCCTACATGGTGATATCAGGACCTGAATGTAATAAATCAGATGCCATCAGACCACCAGGGTCAGATCAGCAATTTAAATGATACCAGTTGACATTTGCAGAACACTAGCATGTGCCAGGCAAGGTGCAAAGCACTTTGGATCATCTCATTTAAGCCTCACACAAACCTCTCAAGTTACATCTGACACTGCAAGGTACAACCGGTATCCCCCCATTTTACAGTTGAGGAAACTAAGGCTTGGAGAGGCTAAAAAACCTGCCAAGGTGTTACAGCATCTAATTCCCACCCTGCTGTCTGGCTCCAGAGCTTACACACCTCACTCACCATACTTCTCTCTCCCTGCACATCCTCTAATTCAACCCAACGTTATAAAAACTCTGAGTGACCATGTGATCCTATTGGCTCACAGGAGACTGGTGGTCTGCTGAAAATAATATTGCTTCACAAGATGAGATGGATACCAAGCTTGGTCTTAACAAATGGGCGCGAGCCTGAGGCTTGAAACTGCCTATGATTTATTCACTGGCTCTCTCCTCATTATGTGAAATACTGTCTTGCATACAGGCTAAGTTAGTTGTTTAACAAATGACTAAATCTTGTGCAATTAATGTTTCCCCAACAGAAACGCATGCCTTTATATTTATATTCCCATGCGATCTCAGCTGAGCTAGTAAAACACAACAGATGGTGATTCTTTTCTATTCAAATCCATAAATTTTTACTCAATTCCAATTTTTTGAAAATATGACTTTTTTGAAGAGCTAGATGGATTTATTCTAAAAATTTATAAGGATTACTGAAATATGCAAGAATAGCCATGAAAATTCTAAAGAAGAGTGTTATATGTATATATAGGAGGAATTTGTTCTCTAAAGTATTAAAACATACTGTAAAGCTACAATAATTAAACCAATGTGGTACTGATGCGCGAACGTGTCAGATAAACAAGAAAGTTCATAAGTAGACTTAAACAATAATTCATTTGGAGGCTGTGAAATCATTAATATCCTAGTTCTATCATGCCCTCCTCACTTGTTAGCTGGAATACTTCCATTAAGAGAAACTTCCTCTGACCAACCATTTGGCTACCTTGAGATTCAGTCTGGGAAGGAAAGTCAGGAGAAATGCTTGATTCTTTCCCTTTGCCAGTTTCCAGAATAACAAGTTGATTTCCTTGTATCCTCTAAAAATAAATAAAGTTGTTTTTTTTCTGGTTTAAAAATCCTTTTGAGGTACTGGATTTAAACATATTTAAAATATTTCAACCCACTGAGATAATGTTCTTATTGATACTAAAATGGTCCCCATCCTTGGCTAGACTTAGTTGGGGGAGGTAAGGGGCACAGAGCTCTTCAAGTGGGCTTCAAGTACAATGGAAAACTTCTAAGATAATTATTAAATGGGAAAGTGCAGAACAATGTACATAATGTGCTATCATTTGTGTTTATGTGTGTGTGTGTGTCTGTATATGTACACACATGTGTTTTCAAAGAATATACACACATACACTTGTATATTCAAAAAGTATCTTTGGAAGAATCACAAGAAAGACAACAGTGGCTGCCTCTAGGGAAGAACTGGAAGGCTGGCAGAATAGGAAAAAGGCATCTTTATACTGTTTAACCTTCTATACATTTAAAGTTTTAATAACATACATGAACTATTATTTAAAATAATTACCATGAAATTGCTGACCAGGAAAAGAACAAAAGCAGAACCCTATGCATGCCAATGGAGAAGACCCTCCCACGAACACCATTTGGATCTGATTGTTCATGCAGCTGCAGATCCAGTTAGAAGGGTTCCCACCAGGACTGCAGATGTCCACAGGGCCATCCAGGAGCCTCTGACTGACCAGAGTAGCTCAGCCATTTAAGAGTTTGTGCTGCACCTGGAGTTCAGATTTGGAAACACAGAAATATGAAAGCCAGACGTCCTAGCATTGACAAGCTTTCTGTGTCCATGCTTATACTCTTCTGCTTTCAAAGACTGTGTGTGTACATCTGTGTGTGTGTACATGATCGTGAGAGCTTGAAAGAACCTCAGAGGGAAATGCACCCCATCACAGCTTATAGTTACAAGAAATTAAGTTCCAACAACTGGTTGCTGGCCCATGGTCACCCTGGTAAACCAGTGACAGGGCACCATACTCAAGGCTTCACATAGAAAAACTGGATTGTCAAAGACAAGGAGTTACAATTCCATCATGCTTTAGAGAATTGCTGTTATTTTACATTTTAAATTTATTCAATATAGCCAATGTCCTCTAACTTTTAATCCTAATTACTTGATATATACACCTTATCTCCCCCCAAACACTGCACCCTTCTTCAGAGTAAGGGCAATTTGTCTTCCTTACTGTTCACTACTTCCACTCTGCAACTCCTATGTTCTTTTTTTTTTTTTTTTTTGAGACCGAGTCTTACTCTGTTGCCCAGGCTAGAGTGCCATGGCGTTAGCCTAGCTCACAGCAACCTCAAACTTCAAACTCCTAGCCTCAGGTGATCCTCCTGCCTCAGCCTCCCAAGTAGCTGGGCTACAGGCATGCGCCACCATGCTTGGCTAATTTTTTCTATATATTTTTAGTTGTCTGGCTAATTTCTTTCTATTTTTTAGTAGAGACGGGGTCTCGCTCTTGCTCAGGCTGGTCTTGAACTCCTGAGCTCAAACGATCCGCCCGCCTCGGCCTCCCAGAGCGCTAGGATTACAGGCGTGAGCCACCACGCCCGGCCAACTCCTATGTTCTTGCTCCGTCTCTTTGCTCACATCAGCCTCTTCCCTGGACGCCCTCCCCACCTCTGCAGCTCAGAGCAAGTGTCTACCTTCGCGAAGCCCACAGCACCCGTGGTCTCGGCTACTCAGCCACACAGCCCCTGTGACATCTGCTGTGTTGTACTTAGCTGAGGTGCATTTTCAACTTTTTTCCCTGGAAGAGATTACAGGATGGAGGCCTTATCTTACATTGCCTTACACTGTCCATACTGCTTAGCAAAATGGCATTTGAGAAATATTTGTTCAATAAATGCTTGTTCAATAAGCCTAATAGTCTAGCAAAAGAAAGATATTTGAAATAAAACCACTTGACATTTGTGTAACAATATCATTTGCAAAACAGGTTCTTTAAAACAAAAAAGTTTTACTTCAGAGTAATTTTGGATATACAGAAAAGCTGAAAAGACAGCAGTAGGCCCTTCACCAAGTTTCTCCTAATATTACTATCTTGCATAACCATGGCACATTTGTCAAAGCTACAAACAAATTAACTAGTACATTACTTTAACTAAACCTCAGACTGTTTTTGGATTTCACCAGCTTTTCCATTAATGCTCTTTTCTGTTCCAAGATCCAGTCCAGGATCCTGCATTGCCTTTAGTAAGTTCACTCTTATTAGCTCATTTATCCTCCCAATGGCCTTATGAGGAAGATATTATTATTCCCATTCCACTGAAGACAAAACTGAGGCTCACGGAGGGACCACTCAGAGAGGGGCCATGCAGTCAGCAAGCAGCAGAACCAGTACTCAAACCCAGAACACCGGGAGCTAAAACAGGGGGAGAGGGAGATGAAGATGGCACAGATGGCTTCCTGTATGGGATTTAAATTGGGGTGCTTTCCTTCCCATGCAGGTAGCATGGTAAGATGCACAGGCTCTGGTTCCTGCAACTGTGGGTACTTCACAAGGTTTCCTCTGTGATGTTGGTTAAGCATTCTGACTTTATGAATCTCATATTCATGCAGGACTGAGACATAATCTAGTCACAGCCAAAAAAAAGATCAGGAATTGGAAATACTTTTTCTTAATCCTAGACACGCTGCCAGCTCGCTGTGTGTTCCAAGATGCTTAGGTGTGTGTGGTGTGGCACTCAGGTCTTTGCAGCCTCTACACCCAGGCACGTAGAAGGCCATTGCCAACAACAGATGCTTTTTCTACTGAAGGTCAGCTCATAACATACAATCCACAGTAAAGCAGTTAGTATCTCTCACCCACGGAACACAAGCAACTACACTGCCACAAGAGCAACCAGAACTAGAAAAAGACTTTATAATTAGTGTGGAATGGGATGAGTGAGGTTCACATAAAGAAAAGGTTAAAGCATGGGAAAAAAAGGAGAAAAGCTTAAAAATGGACAAAGCCATACCATGTTACCTGATTGATGACAAAGTTAAATCCTTCTCCAGTTAATATATAGATTAACGCAATTCCCACTTACATTCTACCATGCTTCTAAGAATTCAAAAATTTTCATAAATTTGAAAATTTAGGAATTATTTAAGAATATCACACAGAAAAGTAATAAGGTGGAACTAGCTCTCCAGACACTGAAAAAATACTGTAACACATCAATAATCAAAATCATACAGGACTTACAGAAAAGAAGAAACAAATTCTCACTGTATATAAAAATGTGGTAAGTGATAAACGCTAAGTAAAATCACAGTGAGAAAAGAAACTGTTTACCTAATGTCTCTGTAATAACAGGAGCCCAATGTAGGAAAAAATCCTACCTCTCATTTTACATATATATGCCTATAAATAATATATATTATATATAAATATATATATTTATAGTGATATTATATATATTATAGTGATACATATATCACATATCACTATAAATTCCAAGAGGATATTTATTTTTTTTAACATAACATCATAGGGAACAAAAGTAAAAGAAAACAGAAAAAAGTATTTACCTCATTTACAGACAAGAGAACTTTTTCACTTATTGAAGCAAAAGGTGAAATTATACACATTTAAAAAATGCTCAGGCACAATTATTTTTAAATTTTTTAACTCCTTTTCTACAAAAGTCACAGAAGTAACAAAAAAATAGAAAACAGCAATATAGGGGGAAATCTATAATCATAAATATAACAGATAAAACTTGTACCTAGACACTTCACATTCATTAGGATGATAGGATGGTTATTGTCCAAGAAAACCCCAAAAATAACAAATGTCAGCAAGGACATGGAGAAACTGGAAGCTTCATGCATTGCTGCTGGGAATGTGAAAAGATAAAGCCACTGTAGAAACACAGTATGGAGGTTCCTCAAAAAGTTAAACATAGAATTACCATATGATCCAGCAATTCCACTCCTAGGTATACAGCCAGAAGAGCTGAAAGCCTGGACTCGAAACAGGTATTTGTGTGCCCATATTCACAGTAACATAATTCACAAGATAGCCAAAAGGTGGAGACAACTCAAATGCCCATCAGTGGAGGAATGGATCAACAAAATGTGCTATATACATACAATGGAATATGATTCAGCCTCAAAAAGGAAGGAAATTCCAATACATGCTACAACATGGATGAATCTTGAAAGCACTATGCCAAGTGAAATGAGCCAGACACAAAGGATAAGTTGTTCCACTTACATGAGGTACCTAGAATAGACAAATTCACAGAGACAGAAAGAAGAATAGAGGTTACCGGGGGCTAGGGGCAAGAGGGGGAATGTTGTTGTTTAGTGGGCACAGAGTTTCAGTTTGGGATGATGAAAAAGTTCTGGAAACGGATAGTAGTGGTGATAGTTGCACAACATTGTGATTATACTTAATAATGCCATAGAATTATACACATACAGTGATTTGAATGGTAAATTTCATGCTATGTATATTTAATCCCAACTTTTAAAAATTGTACCTAGAATATATTAAGAGCTTATATAAATCTCTAAAATAAACTTCTGCTGGGCACAGTGGCTCACGCCTATAATCCCAGCACTCTGGGAGGCCAAGGTGGGAGGATCGCTTGAGGTCAGAGGTTCAAGATCAGCCTGAGCAAGAGCAAGATCCCATCTTTACTAAAAATAGAAAAATTAGCTGGACATGGTAGCGCACACCTTTAGTCCCAGCTACTCAGAAGGCTGGGGCAGGAGGATCGCTTGAGTCCAGGAGTTTGAGGTTGCAGTGAGCTATGATGACACCCGGGCAATAGAGCAAGACTCTGTCTCAAAAAAAAAGAAAAAAAAGGAAAAAGTAATACATCCCATAAGGCTATAGCTGCTAGAGAGAGTGACTGCTCTTATGGATCTGGTCAAAGTCCATTGAAAACCTTCTGAAAGCAATTACCATTCTAGATGCCATTAAGGACATTTGTGAGGCCGGGCGCGGTGGCTCACGCCTGTAATCCTAGCACTCTGGGAGGCCGAGGCGGGCGGATTGTCCTGAGCTCAGGAGTTCGAGACCAGCCTGAGCAAGAGCGAGACCCCGTCTCTACCAAAAATAGAAACAAATTAATTGGACAGCTAAAAATATATATAGAAAAAAAAAAAAATTAGCCAGGCATGGTGGCGCATGCCTGTAGTCCCAGCTACTCGGGAGGCTGAGACAGCAGGATTGCTTGAGCCCAGGAGTTTGAGGTTGCTGTGAGCTAGGCTGACGCCACGGCACTCACCCCTGGCAAGAGAGTGAGACTCTGTCTCAAAAAAAAAAAAAAAAGGACATTTGTGATTCATAGGTGGAGGTCAGCACATCAACATGAACAGGAGTTTGGTAGAAGTCGATTCTGACCCTCATGGATGATTGTGAGGGGTTCAAGACTTGAGTGGAGGACGTCACTGCAGAAGTGGTGGAAACAGCGAGAGAGCTAGAACTAGAAATGGAGCCTGAAGACGTGACTGGATTATTTCGATCTCATGATAAAACTTGAAGAGTTGAATAGTTTGCTCATCTTATGGATAAGCAAAATAAAGTAGCTTCTTGACATAGAATCTACTTCTGGTGAAGACACTGTAAACATTGTTGAAATGAAAATAAAGGAGTTAGAATATAACATAAACTCAGTTGATGAAGCAGCAGCAGGATTAGAGAGGATTGACTCCGATTCTGAAAGTCGTCCTACTGTGGGTAAAATGCTATCAAACAGCACCACACGCCACAAAGAAATCTTTTGTGAAAGGAAGAGTCGACTGATGCGGCCAATTTCACTGTCACTTTATTTTAAGAAATTGCCACGGCTGCCCCAACCTTCAGTAACCACCACCCTGGTGGGCCAACAGCCGCCATCACAGAGGCAAGACCCTCCACCAGCAAAAAGAGTGGGACTAACTGAAGTCCCAGATAGTCATTAGCATTTTTTTAGCAATCAAGTACTTTTAATTAAGGTATGTACACTGCTTTTTTAGACAAAATGCTATTGTACTCTCAAAAGACTACAGTGTAGTATAAACATAACTTTTGTATGTGCAGGGAAACCAAAAAATCCATGTGACTTAATTTATTGTGATATTTTTACTTTATTGCAGTGGTCTGGCACTGAACCCACAATATCTCCGAGGTATGCCTGTAATTTAACCCTTATAACAATTTATGAGATATATATACTCTTGCCCTAATTTTATAAATGAGAAAGCGAAGGCCCAGCGAGTCACTGGGTCTTACACACACACTACACACCAGCAGTCAGGACCTGACCGCGGCCAGCCCGCACAAGTCCCGACTGATGTGCATGGAAATTACATTTAGAGGAGGAGTAAGAGATGTCATTTTTTTTTTTTTTGGTAAAGTTTTCAATGCAAAATTAGAAAGTAAATCATTCGACACAAGTCTCAATGAAGTGCTATGCCATTAGTCTATTTCTCGATTCCACCCCTTCGAAAACTTAGAAATGCAATATTTATACAGACAGGCTGCCATTCACTCTCATTTTATAAAAATGGATACTTTACGGTTGAGAAAACACACATACAAAAAAACCACCTGGAACTCGGCTCCGGTTTTGCCCCAGATTTCTTTTTCATGCATTAACTGCAGCATGCAGCCAAAAAAGCTTGCTAAATAAATCTTGTGTGTCTGTGAAAACTCTTCCAGGGCTCACCACCGCCGCCGCCCTGGAACCGCTTCTCACGGTTCTCACAGCAGCACGTGGAGGGATGAAGATGTCCTCATTCACACCCGCAAGCCCCTTCTGGGCCTGCACTGCCACAGATGGAAGCTTCTGCCTGCTCCCAGAAGTAAAAATGGCGTCTTTCTGTACCCTTTGCATAGACATTCTAGAGCCTCTACAGTCCAGGCTGCCTGTGAGGTACAGGTGAACCGTCATCATGGCAGAAAGGGGAGAGACGGCCTTAGAGACGGCCAAGACCTTAGTGTTTTAGTGGGTACAAATCCCTCAAATACAACGACGGCCCTCCCCAGACGGGGTTTTTTTTTTTGGAGACAGAGTCTCACTCTGTTGCCCTGGCTAGAGTGAGTGCCATGGCGTCAGCCTAGCTCACAGCAACCTCCAACTCCTGGGCTCAAGCAATCCTCCTGCCTCAGCCTCCCAAGTAGCTGGGACTACAGGCATGCACCACCATGCCCGGCTAATTTTTTATATATATTTTTAGTTGTCCGATTAATTTCTTTCTATTTTTAGTAGAGACGGGGTCTCACTCTTGCTCAGGCTGGTTTCGAACTTCTGAGCTCAAACAATCCGCCCGCCTCGGCCTCTCAGCCCAGATGGGTTTTAAAAGAGTTTGGGCATTCAGATACACCACCATAAAACACTTTCAAGGCAGTCTGGGATCAGAGACCCCTGGCACCTGCCTCGCCTGCTAAAGTAGAATGTTCCTGGAGATACAGATAATAAGCAAAGGTAACTCAAAACAAAGATGGGGGAAATATACATCTATTTAAATGGCCAAGGAGAGTGACTCAAAGACCATCACCATACAAAGTCAATTTACCCAGAGTTTTTGAAGACTAGCAGAAATGGCTGAGGAAAACCACTACCACGATAACGTACACCCCTGGAAGAAGAAAGTGGATGGTAGCTTGGTCACGGCATCCGGG
This sequence comes from Indri indri, assembly GCA_004363605.1. NCBI lineage: Eukaryota > Metazoa > Chordata > Mammalia > Primates > Indriidae > Indri > Indri indri. Next base: position 37,863 of record RJWJ010006328.1, on the reverse strand, counting down.
AAATAACTGGTTCCAAACGCCAGTTCCCCTCCCTACTGGTAAGTGCTGGCCCTCCCCCATGAGCGACTATTGTTCAAAGAGAAGCGTGTTTCCCGGTGCTCACAGAGCTGCACATGGTTCTCCGTAACATAGCTCATGGCCACCACCTCCTCGTCTCCTTGAGACACACGGGGAGGCCAGGCCAAGCTACCACTGGATGTTCTAGTACATGGACACGGAGGTTGGCACAGGAGCACCAAGCAGCTGCCAGGACTCCTCACCTGCAGCTCCTCCTTGTCCCCAAGGCCCAGGACAAGCTCATTAGTTAATTCAGTTCCTTCAGGCAGGTCCCAAACTCCAGGCAGGAAGTTGGGACACCGTGCTCATGGCGAGCCTTGCAGGACAGAGGCTGCTCCACTCTGTGGTCCATTGCAGACAACACGGCAACCAGGCAACATCAGCTACCAGAGGGACTCTGAAGTCCCCATATGGTGCTGCCAGAGAACTGAAAGTTATTATGAAGTAACCCAAATAGATTTCTTTCACTCAGAAAGTCTGTCACATGGCAGTCAGTTAACAAGGCCCTGACAACGCTATTTGAAGAACTGCTGTTCCAGGTCTCTTGTCCCTCGCACCACACCTCTGCCATCACAAGCATCTACAAAACCATCTCGGTGTCACTCACCAATTCAAACACCTGCATTCCCCTACCTACAGTTTATCCAAGCAAACATCCATGTCTCTTCCAAACTGCCTCAAATTAAGACAAATTATCAAATGACCAGGAGTCACTAAAGATTTGACAGTCTTTGAGAAGTTCAGAAAAATGAATAGGTCTTTTTTTTCCTTTTCATTTCTGACACTGTCCCAATGAGCCAGACAAAAAACGATTTGTTTTGAAATAGGTCCTTCCCATCCCACTCACAAGGAAGCAGAGTCAAGTGCAGAGCTGTTCTGTGAGGCTGTGGACAGGACTAACTCTCTCCTCGCAAATGGGACCCTCACTGGCACGGCCACGGCACGTTCCCCAGTAGTAATTTGGCTTTGTTCCCCTGGTCGGCATCCCAACCCGTTCAGCCGTGCTGCCACCTCCTCCAACTCAGCTCTTAGCAACAATACTTAGCCCTCTTCTCCCCTAGTCTGATGACTTCATTAAGTTAAGGAAATAAAAAATGCATCCTGTATAAATAAGATATCCTCCCCCACATGAAATCCAATGTTGATAAGACATGGAGAGAAAAGCAACACTTTTTAATTTAACTCTGAGCAAGAGTGCAGTAATGCGGAGCTTGACCTTGGCTCTACAGAATAAGCCAGAGATAGAAGAAGATGGGTCAACGGCAAGACTGATGGATTCAAATCCACTTTAGTCTTGGAGCTTTCTCTCGCCCACCCTTTATTCTGGCAGGGTAGACAGAGCCCCGAGTCCACGTTAGAACAGGGTAGCACCCACTGCCTCCATGCAGGCTGGCGTGCTGCGCCACCACTCACCTGTGCCATTGGCCAAGCCACTGTGGCTTGAGTTCTTGCTGGGCTGGCGGTGACGGTTCCTGGTGCCGGGGCTTTGCTCGCCGGTTGCTGTGGTTGTTCTGGCTGAACCACCTGAATGTCTGTGAGTCCTGGGGGTTCAAAGCAGAAAGCAGACAGACATAAGTTACTGTGAAAAAGAAAGACTTGTTTCCCACTCTCACTATTTATTGGAAACAAGGCCTTTAATATCCCCTCTCATTTTTGACTCTATAGAAGCTGGCTCCAAGCAGAGAGACCCAGGGAAGCTTCCTTCCCGGTGAAAGCTCAGAAGACAACTTTGTGCAAACTTTTCCACTTGAAGTAAACAAATCCGGAGTGAATTGCCCCTACCTCTGAAACAACTGGCAAAATATCCTGTGACCATCACATTATTTTTATTGGGCTCAAATGTTAGAAATAAACAAGAATCGCTGGACAGGCAGCAGATGAAATATTTCTCCCGTTAAGCAAAAAGAGCCCCAAACGCATCCAAATCAATTTTCTCTATAGCTACAAAGATGACTCCCTTGGGAACAGAAGTCAAGGCGCATTAAACAAGTTTAGTCCATGCACATATTGACATGTTTTAACTAGAAAAGATGACTCGACAGTCCACCCAAGTAAATGAGAACAGTGCAGAAATGGATATAAATTACAAAGAAAACAGTAGGATCGAGCAGCAGAAGAACCTATCTGACATCTTCAGAGAAAACAAGGCAACTTGTGTTCTCAAGTTCCTTGTGTAGCTTGACTTCGTGCACTCAGTGCAAATGTCTAAGCCTCCCTGCCCTTCGGTTCAGCTGTTTCTGTTTCACCAAAGGAGCTTATTCTGCTACTTAGTAATTATATACTACTTTGCAACAGTGAGATGGTTTAAATACCAACCATTCCATGAAGAAAAGACCGACTCTCCCCAGGCAAAGAAACAGAGGCCCAGGGACAATTTACACCACGTGACACGGAGCAGTAAGGTTACTCTCAACAATAAGAGTAATAATAATGACCATGGAGGTATGCAATATTCATTGACCTATAACATTATGTTCCAGGCACCGTGTGTGCTATACGCTTTACACACATTTTCTCATTTAACATGGGAACCCTAAAGGTACCTTACTACTAATATCCCCATTTTACAGCTAAGAAAACAGACACAGGAGTTCTATAGGAAATAAGCAGGAGCAAAGATTCAAGTCTAGGCAGTTTAATGTCAAGAGCCCATGCACCCTGGCTGGAGGGTGGGGTAGGAGGCCTGGACTTAGGCTGAATTCCTCTTGGGCTATTCTTTCACCAGTCACTTGGCCAATGGCGAGATTAAGACCTATAACAGAAAGTTCCCAATGGCAGGACCTGCACCCACCAGAACATCCACACTGGTGAGAGTCCCTAGCCCAGTGTGTTGGCACAAGCCTGCCACAAAATCAACAGGAGGTTTCTAGAAAGAAACGGATTTTTCTGACAAGACGGACATAAACTAAAACGTTAACAGTGATTATCTTTGGATGTTCGGAACATGGATGCTCTTTCGTGCTCTTCTAGATTTTTCTTGTGTCCTCCCTTGTGTATTTTTGAGTGAGGAAAAAAAAAGCACAAATTTTTTTTAAAAGAAAAAAAGCTTTTCTTGAGCCAGAAAGAAAAAAAAAAGAAAGAAAGAAACAAAGGAGAAAGCTAGCAAACTCTGGAGTCCTTCATACCTACAGACTGCGTGGCAGTTAAAAACGGAGCGAGGGTACGACCGAGCTGTGGAAATAAAGATTCAATTTGGACTCTCTTTTTCCATCTTATTTTTCCCTGAGCTAATTTCATAAATCAAAAGCTGTCAGCCACACCTCAGTCAAAGCAAAATATTTCAAAGTCCCCACTTCACGGGAAGAAATGTTAGTATTAAGCATTTTACCACAACTCCTCATCGAAAGCAGAAAGAGCACAAACGAGTTCCAAAGAGACAGGCGGTCTGCAGCAAACCGGTGGCTGTGTGTATGATGTGCGTGTATGTGGTGAGGGCAGAGAGCTTGAGAGAGAGAAAATTGGTTAATAGAACGTTTATTTCAGCCAAGAATCCCCTTTGGAGGACAAAAAGCCGCTCTGATTTGGGACTCGCAGCCCCCAGGAGAGGGCCGTACCCCTCAAGGAGCAGCAGGCCTCGTGGGCAGCACAGAAGATGCAACGTCAACGCCGCCAGGCACACGGGCCATGACAAGTCCATGATTACTTCCAGCCCCCAGCTCCTTGTCCCTCTTCAGAGCAGCTGGGCATGACAACAGGGTGGGTCCCCCTTAGTCTCCTGGCCCCTCCCTCCCTTCCCCGAAAGGCCATGCGGCCAGAGTTGAGAGAGAGACTTTCAGAAATGTTTAACCACTAATGATAGCAGCTGACCCTGAATGACAGGCTGGAGCAGGGCTGGCATTAGCCCGTAAACCAGGGGCAGCTGGGACCACTTTGCATGAATTGCCGCCTCCCTGCCTGTGGCCAAACCCCCTCCCCATCCCCACGCACATACCACACATACCCCAGACTCTCCCCTTACCCTAAATCTGGAGTTCCAAGTTCTTTGCTCTTGTATTACCTTGAAAATAAGACACTCAGAAGGAAGAGAAGGCCTCAACATTTGAGGGAAATTTCCTCAGCTGTTTCCTCTCTTGGAGAACTCACTCAACCCTTAAAAGATGGGATTGGGTAGTGATTAAAAGCTGGCCCAGAGGCTGAAACCACACATCAGTGGCCAAAATAGCACCAGCACAAACACGGGCTGATGGGGTGAGTTGAGCCGAACTCCACCACAGACAGCCCGGCTCAGCTCTGCCCATGACTTCAACCTTGGCCTGATCCCATTGCGGGGCACAGTCTGGGGGGCAGGGAGGAGTTATGCAGACCCTGGGGCTGTCAGAAGGGGACCTGAAAGGCCGTGCCAGTTGGGCCTAACTCCATGCATGGTTTCAAGTCACCTCACTACCGAAATTCAGCTCTCCTTACAGCCTGCCCTTCTCAGAAAGCCAATATGTCCTTCCCCAAGTCCCTCCCTCAGGAACTGAGGCATCCCTAAGGAAAGCCACTCAAGGCCAGAGCCCATGGTCCTCGGAGTGGTTCTGATGCAGATGAGGTCCCCAGGAGAGGGCTCCTGGCTGTCCCTTGACATTTAAGCTTTGACATTCACAGCACTGGCCTCTGTTCTAAGCTGCACCCTGACAGCCAGAGACTTGGGTGCCTTAGGATATCTTGCCTCGCCTTTCATGCAAGCCACTGAATTGTATTCAAGCATTATTTTCTGAGTGCCAGGCCCTGTTCTAGGGCTGGCAACAAAACAGAGTCCCTGACCTCAAGGAGTATACGCTTTAGTGGAAATGCAGTGATTTCTAATTCTGTTCAGTTACAAATCTCCATCACACTACACAATGTTTGTATGTGGGAGCCACTCCGCTAGTGCGTGAGCCTAGTTGACTACGTGGCAGTCCCCTCAGCGCAGCCTGCTGACCATTATCACACAAGCACTGGTACCATGAGGAGTAATTAAACAAAAAATAATTTTGTTTCTTTGGTTAAAAAAAGGAATCCTTGGCTGGGTGCAGGGGCTCACGCCTGTAATCCTAGCACTTTGGGAGGCCGAGGTGGGAAGATCGCTTGAGGCCAGGAGTTCAAGATCAGCCTGAGCAACATAGTGAGACCCCATCTCTAAAAAAAATTGTTTTAAATTAGCTAGGCATGGTTTCTCGTGCCTGTAGTCCCAGCTACTTGGGAAAAGCTGAGGCAGGAGGATCACCGAAGCCCAGGAGTTTGGGTTGCAGTGAACTATGATTACATCACTTCACTCTAGCCTAGGTGACAGAGCAAGACCCTGTCTAAAAAAGAAAAAAAGGAGCTCTTGTTTTACAACAATATGGATCTACTTAATACTATTAAACGGTGCACTCAAAGATAGTTAAGATGGCAAATTTTGTTATGTGCTTTTAACCACAATTAAAATTTTAAAAAAATGAAAGAAAGAAAAGGAAGCCAAGCCTAGCACTGGTAACGTAAGTGAAAACAAAGTTAAGGTTCCAAAAAAGTAATGGTTCTCAAGACAGAAAATAAAATTTTTTGCTAAATTAACAAGTGGAATTCAAAATTTGGTGGAGGCTCAGAATTTGAGATTGATAAGTCTGTCATACACTTTATGTAAAAATTGATTATTTATTTATTTTTGAGACAGAGTCACCCTGGCTAGAGTGCAGTGACATCATCGTAGCTCACTGCAATTTCAAACTCCTGGGCTCAAGCAATCCTCTTGCTGCAGCCTCCCAAGTAGCTAGGACTATAGGCATGTGCCTCAACGCCCAACTAATTTTTCTATTTTTAGTAGAGACAGGGTCTTGCTCTTGCTGGTCTTGAATTCCTGACCTCAAGCAATCCTTCCGCTTCGGCCTCCCAGAGTGCCAGGATTACAGGCTTGAGCCACTGTGCCCGGCCTAAAAAGTGATTTTAAAGAGCAGTTTATTTGTACAACTCAACAACGGCAACAACAACAAAAAAAAAACACCTGATTTAAAAATGGACAAAGGACTTGAATAGATATTTCTCCAAAGATGATACATGAATGGCCAAAGAGCACATGAAAAGACACTACTCATGAGGGAAATGAAAATCCAAACTACAATGAAATATCCTCTCACATCCATTAGGATGACGACTATCAAAGGAACAGAAAATAACAAGTGTTGGTGAGGATGTGGAGAAATTGGAACCCTTATGTGCTGTTGGTGGGAATGTAAAATGGTGCAGTAAGGAAAACAGTATGGTGGTTCCTCAAAAAATTAAAAATAGAATCACCCTGTGATCTAGTAATTCCACCTCTGGGTACGTACCCAAATGAATTTAAAAAGCGGGGTCTCACAGAGATATTTGCACACTGATGGTCATAGCTGCAATGTTCCCAATAGCCAAGAGGTGGAAGCAACCCACCAACAACAGATGAGTGGATAAAGAAAATGTGGTATACACACACAACAGAATATTATCGAACCGTAAAAAGGAAGGAAATTTTGACACATGCTACGACATGGATAAACCTTGAGGACATTACACTAAGTGAAATAAGCCAGTCACATTAGGAAAATGCTTGCATGATTCCACTTATACGGTATCTAGAGTGGTCAAACTCATAGAGTCTGAAAGTAGAATGATGGCTGCAAGGGGCTGGTGGGAGGGGGAAATGGGAAAGAAATTTGTAGGTGAACTAAATTATCTAATAAAATGTGAAACTTTTTTAAAAAAGTATTTTATGACTTTATCAAAATTTAAAACTCCTTCCAAAGACACTGTCAAAAAATAAAAAATAAAAATTCTCATCACACACAAAGATCAATTAAAAAAATGAAAAAAAAGGAAAAAGACATTCCATAGACTGCGAAATACGTATCTGATAAAGGGCTTATATCTAGAATATATGAAGAACTCCCAAAACTCAACAATCAAAAAATAACCCACTATTTTAAATATAATCAAAAGATCTGAACAGGCACTTCACCAAAGATCTACAGATAGCAAAGAAGCACCAAAAAAAGGCACTCGACATCATTAGTTCTTAGGGAAATGCAAATTAAAACCACAATGAGACACCATTACATACTTACTAGAAAAGACCAAGTTTTTATAAACTGACAGTAACAAGCACTGGAGAGGATGAAAAGTGACTGGAAGTCTCCCATACGTTGCTGGAAGGAATGCAACACGGTTTATTCATTTTAGAAAACAGTTTGGCAGTTTCTTAATAAGTTACACATGCACTTAGCATACAAACCAACAATCCTACCCCTAGGTATTTATTTACCTATGAGAAATGAAAACACGTTTACACAAAAACCTGAAAGCAAATGTTTATGGTGACTATATTCATAATTACCAAAAACTATGAACAACCCAGAGTCTTTCAATTGGCAACTGAATAGACAAACTGTGGTACGTCCAGACAGCGGAATACTGTTCAGCACATTAAAGGAACAAACTACCTCTACATGCAGCAACACAGATGAACCACAAATGCATTATGTGTAAAAGACTCAAAAAGCTACACAGTTTATCACCCATTTTTATGACATTCAGGAAGAGGCAAAACTTAGGGAACCAAAATAAATCAGTGTTTGCCAGTGGCGAGGGGTAGAAGGAGGGGTTGACGGGGCACAGGGAGCTTTTTGGGGTGATGAAACTTTCTAGATCTGGATTATGACAGTGGTTACCAGGCTGTATGCTTCTGTCAAAACTTACAGAACTACATGCTAGAAAGGATAGCTTTTACTATTTATAAATTGTGCCTCAATAGATTTAATAATGTGAAAAAGCAATTTGTAGAGTGAGAAAAAATAAAAGTGAGCAAAGGTTTTTGAAGGCAAGTAATTTATGGTGAGAGGATCTGCTCAAAACAACAGAAAACGAGAACCTTGATAGGAATGTCATTTAGGTAAAATGCCCAGACCCTACAAACATTTCTGTATTGATGAACATGGAGATTCTTTAAAACTCAGGGACACAATTCTCCCAAATGTTAAGAATCCATGGCTGACTGGATACCAGGTGCCAAGCGTGCTTTTCTATCTTGACAAAAGAAATCCAGTATATGAAAGGGAGGTTCACTGACCCCAGATTCAGGCCCGTTGGTATTCAAGCTCAGCAAAGGAGAAGTTTCAGGGTATAACAACTGATCAGGGGTTTTCGTCCATCGTAAATAAAACAAGCACAGAAGTTAAAATTGCCTAATACACTTAAAACTCATCTCACTTTCCAATCCAGAGAATTGATACTTGCCTGGGATTTCTAGAACCTAGAGGGCTCCTGTCCTCAAACTCTGTCCCTCCTCTGCGTACTCTTAACTGGTCGCTGTCTTTTAATAGCAGCATGGAAAAAAAATTGAGTGGAACTGGGCCAGGTTCCAGCAAGACAGAACCAGCAAGACACAGGCACTTAAAATAGAAGCATGGAAAAGAAATGGGAAACAACTGGTCTCCACCACTGGGAGAGGCAAACCTCTCTCGATAAAGCAAACCTGCTCCCACCTACACCCCCCTCAGTTCTTCCTCCGCATGCAAATGTGGGTTAAGAAAAAAATGGAGAGGAGGTAGGGGAGAAGAGAAGGGAGAAAGGCTTAATTAGAGTTAAAATGGGCCCATTCTGACTATTGCAAGGGTAATTTACCGCTCCATTCCACACCCTACCTTGAGGCTGCCAGCCTCCCAAATGACAGGAAAGGTAAAAATAAAACTGCTGCCAACTCCATTCTAAATTACAGAGAGACAAATGATTTTCTTTTGCTAGTCCTGGAGTAAAGAGCAATCCTCTCCATGGGTGGCGGATTCAACTAAGAAATTCACCTTAAGAGAGAATGTACAAGAAGCTGTGGCTCATCTCATCTACTTCCAGGTTGGATGTTGGGCTTAATTGGAAAGAAAGCTCAAAGAGCCGCCCAAACTTGAAAGAGAGTTCAAGTCCAGAAGAGAAGTGTTCGTTGCTCAGTGCCAAAGTCAGTCGGGCTCCTTGAATAGACACAGCAGCACATGGTTGGTCCTAGGACCTGAGATCACCTGAGCCTGAATTGCAAGGCCATGGGATACTGTCACAGCTCAGGAGACAAGCATGGCCGGCCATCAACCTGCACCAACATACAGGAGGAATCTGGAGCGCCAGCGTGCACAGGCAGACCAGAAAAGTGTGTTCACTTTTCCCACTGGTATCAAACCATGTTTGAACCGACCACTCACCGCCTCCCTGTGCCGCAGCAGCCCCGAAAGGACTACACAGGACCTTGAAGGAACTGGGGACTACGGTATCTCAGAGCATTATTTCCAAGTGTTCTGACATGACAAATCACAAAGGCAGGACTTCAGCGGGAGTGAGGTGAGCTCCAAAAAGAATGTGTTCAATGGACATTCCTCAAGATCTCTCTCTCAACTCCTACTGAAGAAAATTCAGACCCTTTGCTTATCTACTTGCCTGGTGTACACTGCTGGGACTCTTCTCCACCTAGCTGGCTCCTAAGCCAAATCTCCGTCTAAATGTCCCTCGTCTCCCAGGCTATAGTAAATTTCCTTTCATTCTCTCATGACATCTAATCATTCCCTTTATGGCACTGCTATTTGTAATTATATATTTTTTATATGTTTATTTGTTTAGTGTCTGTCTCTGATCAGGTCCACGAGGGCCGTGTCCATGTCTGTTTTGTGTACCTTTGTATACCCAGCACCTAGCATGCCCCTGGCCCCACAGTATCAATGAATGAAAGACACAAGCTGTCAGGTTCAAAAGCACTCTTGGGCCTGGAATCTCTAGTACTTTGCATGTTCTTTCCAATCCAGTACACATCACCTCCCCTCTTTAAAGCGGTGGCTTTAAAGAAAGAAACCCATGCCAAAGGATGGAATTCACGGTGTATCAGGTACCGGGCACTGTCAGAGCTACTGTCTTCCAGAAAGCCTAGCCTTAAAGGGCATGTGAAATCAGCCTCTAATATCAGAGTCCAGAAATAAAAATCACTCCATTAGATTCATATTGTGCCCCCCCCCCACACACACACGTACTAAAATTGCAATGCTATCTCCAAGTCCAAATTTTATTTGGCACGTTTTTGTTCTAGCTGTAATGTTCAAGCACACTCCAACACCAACAGGAAAAGACTAGGCAAGTGATTAAACATGGGGATTGAGAGAGAGAGGCCCTACAGTAGGCAGAATTCTAAAATGACCCCGTCCCAAAGATACCCCACCCTAATGCCTAAAGGCTGTGACTATGATGAGACTTCACACCCTGGGTATGTCATGGGGCACAGCTGACCTTAAGAAAGGGCAATCGTTCAGGTGGGCCTCACCTAATTATGTCATCTCAAAGCAGAGCGCTTTCTCCTGCAGGTGGCAGAAGAGAAAGCCAGAGAGATTCTGAACACTGGAGATCTGACACACCACACCCTTCCTGGCTTGCACGTGGAGGGGGCCACGTGAGAAGGAAGGCAGGTGGGCTCAAAGAGCTGAGAGAGGCCACAGTTGATGGTCGGCAAGGAAATGAGGACCCCAGTACTACAACTGCAAGTAACCACATTCAGCTAACGACCTCAATGAGCTTTAAAGCGAATTCTTGCGTAGAACCTCCAGGTATGAATGCAGCCCTGCCAACGCCTTTAATTCAGCCTTGTGAAACCCTGAAGGGAGAATCTAGCCATGTTGTGCTGGATTTATGACCTACAGAACTGTGAGCTAATAAACAGTGTTGTTTTAAGGCCAAAATTTATGGTGATTTGTTACACAGCAATAGAAAATGCATCCAATTAAATGACAGTTTCCACAGAAGAAGATACATATAACTCTCAAATGTATGCGTGGCGAGGTAACAGGCTCAGCCCAGTCTCTTCTGAGCGCCCCATCTTAGTTCCAGAGGGCCTCTTACAGGCCCGGCATTGCTCTGTGGAATCCAGGGCCCATCTCTGAGGGCTGCATTCCAGTGATCCTAATGTTCTTCGGAGACACACATTCCTAAGATTCAACAATCACTTGGGAATTTGAACAACTGTATATAAGTGAGATGTTACAGTTCCTAGAGGGTAAGTAACATTCTTTTACGGGAGAGTTAAAGTACATGGACTTTACATGTACTTTTCCCAAACAGGATTTATTTATGTGTCAACACTTCTCTGATTTCAATATTAACCTTTAAAGTTGCAAGGATTTGAAAAGAATAGTCCACGAAAAGTGTTCCATATGGAAATACCAATCACGAAGGAAAAACAGATGAAACGAGAGAGACCGAGCAGGCAGCGGGAACCCGCCACACTCTTGGCGGTTAGGCAAAGCCTTGGAGAGCGCGAGGCAGCTCTGATCAAAGGGGTCCCCCACGCCCTGTGCCCCTGAAACCAGCACATCTCAGGAGTCGGGGCGCCAAGGAACGAAAACCAGTAGCCAGACCCACCCCAAAGTTCTGGCAAATGAGGAACAGGAACACAAGACTCTTTCAACTCGACAAATATTTATTGAACTGCTGCTACGTGCGGCAAGGCACTATTCTAGGTCCCGCTAAGGACACAAAGATGAATGAGGCACACAGGGCCCTTGCCACGGTGCCTGGACGAGACTCAGCACCACTCCCCCTGAGCCCTCCCCTCAAAAAACAACAAACTAGATGGGAGGAAGAATAACTCCTCAGGAGTCTCCAATTCATCACTCTTTTCTAAATATAAAGAAAAAAAATGTATGCTTTGATTTAAAATAAAATTTTTTTTTTACCGGTTTTAAAGGTAAAAACTTAAAGGTAAAATTTTCAAGAAATGGAACAAAATCAACCTGGTCCTCCTCTCCCCTTCTCCTCTACAAAATATCAAGTATTTGCACCATGTCCTACTCTAGGTTTTTGCTAATTTCAATAGAAATGTTTTGCGCTGTTTTGTCATTAAAGAGTTGCACTTTCAAAGGCCATTTGTAAGCACACAAAGTAAACCCAACACATGGGCATGCTATAAAACTCAGCGTGAAACCAAACAAAATCTACACAGCCAGGCAGCTGGTGAATAAGTTCTTGTTCCCTTCACACCACTGGATGCAGAATTTCACAGTCCATTATCAAATAATCAGCGAGCCAAAGATACCTTCCACTCATCAAGGCTTTTCTTTAAAAGGCAGGCCAAACACAGGCTTAAAGTGGAAAGTTAGTCAGAGACAGAAGACAAAAAAAGGCAGGACAGACAGAAATTAACAGGCAAGAGGAGGAAACAACCCCAAAGATACCAAGAATCACAAGAAACATAAATGGGCTAACTGTGACAGTTTAAAATCATATCGGTTTTTTAAAAATCCACTTAAATGTTTCAAGAAACACTACCTAAAATGTAAGTACCAAAAAGGCTGAAATGAAGTGTATGGAGGAAAAACACACCGAGCAGACACAAAACAAAAAGGAAGCTAGGGTAGCTAGGCTAATGTCAAACCAAATAGATTTCTTCCAGTGATTTTTAAAACTGAGGTATAATTTACATACAATAAAATTCACCCTTTTTAAGGGTACAGTTTGGTGAGTTTCAACAAATGTATACAATTGTGTTACCATTATCACGGCCAAGACACAGAACATTCCCAATGACCTCCCAAAATTTCCTTGTGTCCCTTTGCAGTCGATCCCTCTCCCAACCCTCAGCAACTGCAGATTGGATTTTTGTCCCTAGAATATTGCCTTTTCCAGGCTGGCATATAAGTGGAATCGTATAGAATGTAATCTTCTCTGTCTGGCTTCCTGTGCTTAGCATAATGCTTTTAAGAATCATTTACTGTTTAGGCTGTTCCTTTGTAGTTCTCAGACCAAATAAAATTTTTGTCTTTTTAGAGACAGGTTCTCGCTATGTTGCCTACATGGGACTTGAACTCCTGGGCCTAAGAGATCCTCCCATCTCAGCCTCCTGAGTAACTGGGACTACAGGCGTACGCCACAGCACCCAGCTTCAGACCAAATAAATTTTAAGAGAAAAAAACATTTTAAAAAAGATAGAGGATCATGAGATAAGGACAGAAGTTCAATTTGCCCATACAACATATTCCAAACTATACTGTGGACCCAGTCAAATAACCCTGAAATACATAAAGCAGAAATTCACGGGAACAATCTGGCCCTATATGTGACCACTGGCATCTCCTCTGATGACCCCAAACCCTCCTCTCCAGCTGGACTGGCCTCCCTGCTGCTCCTTCAACTCCAAAGGCACATTCCCACCTTGAGGTCTACAACAGCCATTCCTGTGCCCAGATATCCTCATGGCTAAAGCCCTTGTCTTCTTCAAATCTTTACTTAAAAGTCACCTTCTTGGCTGGGCATGGTGGCTCAAACCTATAATATCAGCACTTTGGGAGACCGAGGCAGGAGGATCACCTGAGGCCAGGAGTTCAAGACCACCCTTGGGACAAAGCAAGACCCCATCTCTAAAAAAAATTTTTTAAATTAGTCAGGTGTGCTGACACGGGCCTGTAGTCCCAGCTACTTGGGAGGCTGAGGTGGGACAATCACCTGAGCCCAGGAGTTGGAGGCTGCAGTGAGCTGTGATCACACTACTATACTCCAGTCCAGGCAACAGAGTGAAACTTTGTCTCGAAAAAGGAAAAAAAAAGTCACCTTCTCTACAATACCTCTCTTGACTGCAACCTGCTCTTATGCAATACATTGATATATATTTTCACATGAATCACACTTATTTTTTGAATAAAAAAAATCAAAAACTGGGATTCCACATTACTATAGAAGCCAAGGCACAGAACGTTTCTAGAGAGGATCAGTCTACAATATTAAAGCTGCAGACAGACCGGGTGGGCTTTTGTGGCTGTAGCTGCAGCAGAATGACAGAGGCAGATGCCCGATGGAAGTGACCCAATAAACAAAATCAGGCTGGGAGACCCAGAGAACATTGAGACCAACACCTCCACTCTGTTTTCAATGAGTTAAGGGTGCATAAGCACTTCACAAAACCCAGTACACATGAAGCATAAAGCTACATAAATTCTAGATGTTAGTTCTGTGGCTATTTTTATCTAATACAAAATGAAAAACCTAAATATAGAATCGCTTGAGTGTTTGAAAGGAGTCATGCTATTTAGGCGATGGAGATGCCATCCTAAAGACAAGTCACTAAACCAAACCCCAAATCACCACCTCCACAGACCTTGGCACTTTCAAAAGCAGCCACTCAGTTCCAGTGGAATCCTAAAAGGAAAGTCTAACCTCATCTCACCAAACCACAGCCACAAACACGTGGCCGAAGCACCCCCCCCCCCCCCCCCATCCTCGCCATCCACATCTGTCCAAAGCATTTGCAGCCAGTTCTGTGCCGGTCCTCCATCAGCACGCGGCCAAGCTGCCAAGCTCTCACGACTAGAAAGTCATTTCCCCAAGACCCATATTTTTTTTTATTGGCTTCTCTCTAAACCCTTCCCCTTTAATCACAGTTTTCTAGGGTGAAGAAGTCCTGGAATCCAGATACATACCTGGTTATACTAGAAATATTACTCCTGTGCCCTGAACCGTGCTGACCCTTGTCTTGGCCCTGTTGTTCATGTCAGGAATACAGTGTGTTACTCTATGTCTCTTAAGTTGAGTTTTCACTCCTTGTCCTGCGGATACACTTTCAGAGGAATGACTGCCCCAGAGCCATACGATCCCAATGTTCCATAAAGCCTGCTAAACACCATAGCCGACCATCACAGGGATGTGACTTTAAGTGGCAGCTTCCTTAGCTCCTCCCCTCTCGTATCTCCTGTCTTGGTGAATGACATCACAGGTGAGGAGTCTGGAAGCCCCCAATTCCTCCCCACCCTCCACCCTGTCTCATTAGTCAGTCGCCCAGTCCTGCTCCTACGTTATTTCTCTGTCTCCTCCCTGTTCCGCTATTGCCCAAGGCTAGTCGTCAATTCCAACCTTGCCAGTGCCTACAGGAACCCTCGTAGTCAGTCCCTGATTCTAGTCTGGGCCCCACTGTATCAGACACTCCCACTCTCTTCTACTCCACATGGCCCCTTCCTTCTCACCCCTTACCTCCCCCACCCCCCACTGCAGGGACTAGAAGACTTCCGGACTCCCTTGCAGGAGATCTGGAAAGCAGAAGGAAGGCAGAGCCATTTGTCCCATGGTGGTGCTGACTGGCAGGGTCTCCAACAGACTCCAAGCCTCACTGCCTGGACACCAACTTCACATGTATAAAGTATAGGGGCAGCAGCAGTTTCCTGACATCTGGATTACAGCTGCAGGGCTGTGAGCTTGAAACCAAAGAACCAGGGGGGCCCTCACTTCTGTTGCGCCAGCCCATCCAGTGACTTTTGTAAGCATCTAATTCCCCATATTAAATCCTTTTCTGTTCAAAATATCTAGAGTGGTTTCTGTTTCCTACAATGAACCCAAACTGGTACAGCTTCAATTCATCCATCAGACTACTTTCTTGAATAACTCACCACAGAAATAGTATATCATACCCTTGCTCAAAATTCAGTGGTTCCCTGTCTCCAAAGAATAAAATCTAAAAGTCCTCAATAAAGCATGAAAGCCCCTTTCTAAAGTGGTCTTATCTTCTTACTATCTCCCACAGCAGGGAACGGCAAACTTTCTGTAAAGGGCCACATGGTAAGTTTCATAGGCTTTGCTGACCATATGATCTCTTGTAATGGCTCAGCTCTGCCCTTGTAGTATTAAAGTAGCCATAGACAATATGAAAATGAGTAAGTCTGGCTGTATTCAAATAAAATTTTCTTTCCAAAAACAGGTGGTAAAGAGAATGAGAAGACAAGCCATAGACTGGGAAAAAATATTTGCAGAACATGTATCTGATAAAGGACTGCTATCTGAAATAAGGAGTTATCCAAAATATGCAAAGAACGCTTAAAACTCAACGATATGAAAAGGAACAACCCGATTAAAAAATAGGCAAAAGACCTGAATGGACACCCCTCCAAAAAAAGATATACAGATGGCAAATAAGCATATGAAAAGACTCCACATCACATGTTGTCAGGGAAATAAAAATTAAAACAATGAGATACCACTAGACACCCACTAGAATGGCCAAAATCTAGAAAACGGACAACACCAAATGAAGATGTAGAGCAACAGGAACACCCACTCATTGCTGGTGGGAATGCAAAATGGTACAGCCATTCTGGAAGACAGTCTGGCAGTTTCTTACAAAACTAAGCATGCTCTTACCATATGACCCAGCAATCATGTTCCTTTGTGTCTACCCACGCGGGGTGAAAATGTCCACACAAAAACCTACATACAGATGTTTCTAGCAGCTTTATTCTTAATTGCCAAAACTTGGAAACAACCAAGAGGTCTTTCAGTAAGTGAATGGATAAACAAGCTGTAGTACATCCACACAGTGAAATGTTATTCAGGGGTAAAAAAGAAATCAAGCCATGAAAAGACATGAAAGAAACAGGATTGCATACTACTAAGTGAAAGAAGCCAGTCTGAAAAGGATATATACTGTATGATTGCAACTACATGGCCGTCTGTAAAGGACAAAGCTATGGAGACAGTAAGAAGATCAGTGGTTGCCAGCGGGGTGAGGAGGAATGAATACACCAAGCACAGGGCAGGGAAACTACTCTGTATGATACAGTAATGGTGGACATGTGTCATTAAACAGCTGTCAAACACACAGAGTGTACATCAGGAAGGAACCCTAGGCCAGGCAGTGGTTCACGCCTGTAATCCCAGCACTGTGGGAGGCTGAGGTGAGAGGATCACTTCAGGTCAGGAATTCCAGACCTGCCTGAGCAAGAACAAAACCCTGTCTCTACTAAAAATAGAAAAAATTAGCCAGGCATGGTGGTGTCCACCTGTAGTCCCAGCTACTCGGAGGGCTGAGGCAGGAAGATTACTTGAGCCCAGGAGTTTGAGGTTGCAGTGAGCTATCATCATGACACTGTACTGGAGCTGGGGCAACAGAGTGAGACTGTGTCCCAAAAAGAAAAAAAAAAGAAAAAAAAAACAAAAAAAAAACAGCTCAAATGTGTGAGGTCTTCCCCAAACCTCCCCAGGTAGACTTAGGTAAACTTCCCACTTTGTTCCTGTGGCATGTGTATACACCACCACTATGAGCTTCATCACACTAGACTGTAATTGTCACCTATGTATCTGTCTCCTACTAGAGAAACTCCTAGATGTCAGGGACCATCACTTTTCATCTTTTTATCACCAAGACCTGGCTCAGAGCCTGGCATTCAACGTATGTCCAATGAATATGCCTTCAACTACAGATATCTGCCTGCCTTCCTCCTAGTTCAC
>RJWJ010006328.1:0-11882 GCA_004363605.1 Indri indri | reverse complement strand
TCGTGTCATGATTTTGATTCGAAATGCTAGGAAAAGTCAGGGCTAGCTATGGGCCAGGCTGAGCGGTACCCAAACCAAGATACCTGGGAGAGATCCAGGCTCTCAGCACCTCCTGCCTCCTGCCCGGCCCCGTCCCGCCCCATCCCGACACAGCCCTGAGGAGCAGGGCGGCACTCACCGTCTGTCACAGCACTGCCATTAGGCACACTTCCCAGATCAACAGTTGGCCCGTCCAGGAAAATTGTCAGCTCTCCGCCTGAGACAACACTGCCTTTGTTCTCCGTCTGCAGGTTCAGGGTCAGCTGTGTGTTCTCCACTGTTGGGCACAAAAGGCAACATGGATGGGACGAAAGCGAATGCACCCCGGGTTAAGATTCTCTAAATCAGAAACTCCAATTTCGCCTACTCTGGCTACCCTGAGAATGCTTTTCTGCATCTTCAAATTTCTCATGGCATAGAAAAGAGAGTGGAAAGGAATACATCTAATGTTATCATTGTTGTACAAGACAGGTCAGAGAGCAGTACTCTTTTTTTCCTAAACACTTTCTATCACTAGGTCAGCTAAGTAATTTTGACCTTACTGACTTATCTGTTTGCTCATATTTGCAGGAGTGCGAGAAAAGAGAGGGATATTGATGGCATACAGAGGAGGAAATCGGTTACAAGTGACATCCCGCCACCCACAGCTATAGGCCAGAAAAGCCCGAGAAAATGCCAGCAAGAGCCATTTCTCTCTAGATGAGGGATGGCAGGCACTTACTCGTTTATTTGTGTTAAAACGTGTTTTTTAAATTTTCGATCCTGAAAATGCATTTTCCTAAATAAAGGAAAAAATTTAAAACAATACAAGTTCAATCCAGGCTGGCCAGCCCCATTAGTCACAGAAGGAGAGAGAGGTGAGAAGCAGTCCAGGGGCACCCACGCCCCCACGTGGAAGTGGCAGGAAAACAGAACAAGCTGACACCAGGCGGGAGCACCAAACCCTAGGCAGGCTAGAAACTGCTGCCGCCACACACCCTTGACTCCGCCACCAAGCTTGGACACACCAAGTAGCTCCCATCCGGTTAAGTATTCAGGCCGCACTGAATCCTTTAGTTCTCATCAGTGCAGTCCAGTCAGGGGCCATGGCCTCCCGTGTTTAATAATCACCGAGAGAGCTGGCGTTTTAAGAGGATTTCTACAGGGTCTGTAGTTCCTCCACGCCACCCCACGCCTTACAAAGCCAGGCCAGGGAAGCACCACATATCCAAACCTCCCCGTCACCTAACCACCCACCCACTCGCCCATCCACCACGTTGTTTTATTTCTTAGTTGCTGATGTAGTTTTTTTACAAGCTATCTTCCCTGTTTTCTAGAATTAGGCAGGGTATGTAGAATTAAGTGTCTGCATAAGCACTAAGGTAAATCTGGCACTTTCTAGAGATAACTGACCTTCTCCCCCCGCCCCCCCGAAAAAGCCGGTTCCAAATCTAAGAAACAGACATAGCCCTTCAAGAACTTAGCAGAAAAGACTGTATCAATTTAAGGATCTATTATAGTAAGGTAGAAACCAGTTACCCTCCAGGTCCAAGCCCTCTTAAGCATCCCGCCTTCCCCCAGCCTCTTCCCTGCCAGGGAGCTCTCCAAATCCTTTCTGGGTCTGCTGTTATTTTCAGTTAGCTTCACTGAGGATCTTGGTAAGTTCAAATTTCCACAAAATCACACTTGTAGTCTCCAGCGGAAACTAGTTCCTTCAAAAGCCAAGGAGTGTGGGAAGGAACTGAGGCCTTTCAACCACCAGCACCACTTGCCATCCATGGGAGCAGCCACCTTGGAAGGGGATCTTCCAGCCCCGGCCGAGCCTTCAGATGATTGCAGCCCAGTTTCTTGACTGCAACCTCATGAGAGATCCCAGGCCAAACTGCCCAGCTAAGCCACTCCCAAATCCTGACCCATTGAAACTCTGAGATAAGAAATGTTCATATATTTATTTTAAAAGTCAAGAAGTGTCTCCCTCCTCCATTATGCTGAGATCCAGTGGCAATATGGCACAGGGGTTAATAGGGCAGGTGTGGTCAGGCACTCTGGGTTCAAATCTCAATTCTACTACCTAAGAGCTGCACAGCATGAAGCCAATTACTTAACCTGGGTGTTGGTCTCCCTACCTGCAAAACAGGAGTAACCATAGTACCTTTTCCAGAGGAGCCTTGTAAAGAATTAAACAGCACCTAGTACATTCCTAATAAGCTATCATTTTTATTATCTTTCCTGATTTTAGACTGAAGAGTCCTGATTTCTCTTGGTCTAACTTCTCATTCATTTTATAGTCACTCTTTTCTTGACCTTTCTGAGACTTTTTTGGGTTGTAGTAACAAACTCCACAAAATTCTCCAACATAAGCCACTAACCGTCACAATGATAAACTCTCTTCTCATCTTGTTTCTAGGACACCACCTAAAGATGCCCAGCCTTTCGGACTGAGTACAACACCGTGGGAAGTGTGCTGGAGGAAGAGTATTCCAGAAAGCCTCCTTGATTCCTTCCTTGATATCTCAAAGACCATGATTTATAAATGGAATGTGGGTATGCTTTTCCATCCGTCCTGGATGGATGATAATATTCAACAGGAAGGAGGAGGAACCCAAGGCCTATGGATTTGATTTGCTACGGATTTTGATCTCCATGACAGTCACATTGCTGTGGTCCTTGGGCAGAAGCCAGGGGCATAACCAGAATTTTCTTCTCTGTTGTCTCATCTCAAGGATCCTACTTAGCTCTTCTATCTAGTTTATCCACTAACTGTCTCAAGCAGAATCATGACATACTTGTAGGCTTAGAAGTGACCTTATAGCCTTTTGAGAAACATTTTACTTTTAAAAAGAGCCAGTGAGGGGAGGGACGTTCTCTTTTCTTTGAACTAAACTTTTGTGAACATAACCCTCCACTGTTCTCTTTGAGACCTCTGACTGCTACCATCACAGCCAAGTGACCGGATTTAGGGTCATTGAGAGCAAGAAAACCTGATGCCACATGTTTCCTGATGTAATGCAGTACAAAATGTCACTTTTAAAGTCCTCTTGGGGCGCGGTGGCTCACACTTGTAATTCTAGCACTCTGGGAGGCTGAGGCAGGAAGATCACTTGAGCTCAGGAGTTCAAGACTAGCCTGAGCAAGAGCAAGACCCCATTTCTACTAAAAATAGAAAAAAATCAGCTGGCTGTGGTGGCACGCACCTGTAGTCCCAGCTACTTGGGAGGCTGAGGCAGGAGGATCCCTTGAGCCTAGGAGTTTGATGTTGCTGTGAGCTATGATGACACCACTGCACTCTAGCCTGGGCAATAGAGTGAGACTCTGTCTCAAAAAGATAAATAAATAAATAAAGTTATCTTGCTAAAAGCATTTAACCTGAATCTAATCAAGCTTCTAACCCACTTCCCAGCTCAATGAAGGAAGGGGATAGAGAAACATATACAAATGATACCATGAGGAAGCAATCAGACAAAGCCAGAATGTGAGACATCTATACTGTAACTGGGGTGGGGGATGGGGCAGGAGGGAGACTCTTCTAGATTTAAAGAAACACGAGCACAAAATGCCATGCATGAATTTTGACTAAACCTTGCTTTGAAAAAAAATATTCTTAGGACAATAGGAGAAATTTGCAGGCAGACTGGGTATCAGATGATGGTTGAAATTATTAATGTTCTTAGGTTTTATCATGCTACTACGGTTATATACAAGGATGTTCTTATTCTTGGGAGATGCAAGAGTAGATTATGATGATATCTGTACTTCTTCTCAAGTGGTTTTATAGGAGAATGGGCTGAAGTTTTTAGGAGTAAAGTGTCACGATATCTACAATTTACCTCTCAATGGTTCCAGGGAAAAAAAGGCACCCAGCCACACACTCACACATATATATAACAAAAGCAGAAAAATGTTAACAAGTGCCAGATCTAGGTGGAGGGCATTTGGGTATTCATTGTATCACTCGTTCAATTCTTCTGTATGTTTTAAATTTCATAATAAAAAGTTGGAAAAAGGTTCTTTTTTTAATTGGCGAGGCTATTAAAAAAAATTAAAATTCTGAGAACAGAACACCCCATTATTCTCTTTAAAAAAAAAACAAAACACCTGAGCCCAGGCAGCCCTACAATGCATAATGGAACTAAAGAAATCATTAGCTAACTGAGTGACAGACTTGAGCATACGGGGGAGACTGAAAGGCGTAAGTGTGGCTGGAAAACGTATACTGGAATCTTGGCTATAAATAGCAGCCCCAGCCACCTCACCTCTGGGGCCCTCTGGTTTCACTACAGCCGCGCTGACGACTCTACAAAGGCCCTTTCTCTTCCAGCATGTCTTCCTACTGCCTTTTGAGGCATTGCTCAAAAATCAAGAAACCCGTGAAAAAGTGGGTGTAGTGAGTCAATTTCCATAACTGGAATCCGATTTAGCACGGGACACTCACTAACTCCTCTGACCTCATTGGGCCCTGCTCTATCTGCACTCATGCAGCTCACGTCTGTGCATTGAAAGCACCTACGATTCTAGTCACTGTGATTCCACAGGCAAAAGACAGACAAAAATCTGTGGCCCTGGGATGTTTGTCTTCTAGTTGGGAGAAAAAGACAATATGCAATTGAACAAAACAGAAAAGGCACTGCATCATGTTAGGAGGTGGCAAGTGCAGTAGGAAAAGATGAAACGAGGAAGGGGGATGATTTGGGGTGGTGAGGAAAGTGTCCCTGGGAAGGTGACAATTGAGCAAAGACTTAAAAGAAGGCTGGGGAAGCCATGTGGGTATCTGGAGGAAGAATATTCCAGGCAGAGAGTGATGCAAGCCCAGAGGCACTAGGTGGGCGGCACATGCCTAGCATGTCTGGAGGACGGCGGGGGGCCAGTGTGGCTGGGCAGGAGGGAGGGAAGAGGGGCACACGGGGTGAGGGCAGAAGGTAACCAGAGACCCCAAGCGAGGCCTTGGAGTCCCTACAAGGTCCTTGGCATTGACTCTGCGTGAGATGGGCACCATTAGAGGGGAGGAAGGAAGCAGCCCGACTCCCACTGTAGCACAACCACTCTGGCTACAGGAGGAACAAGGGCTGAAGTAGACCAGACCAGATAGGAGGTCACTACAACAGTCCAGGCAAGAGCAGATAGTGGTTTGGGCCAAGGCAATGGCAGTGTCTTCCAGGAACGCAGTGTCTAAGAAGACTCCACCCTGGCTCCTCCCCAGCACAGGTTAGGAAAGACCCCCAACTCCCACAGAGCACATCAGCCAGATCCCACAGGCCCACTGATCTCTCGGAATCAAAGCTTTGGGCAAATCATAGGCAGGGGCTGCAAAAAGTGCCCATTTAGAGCACGGCTAGAGGAAGCCAGATCCAATTAGGACCAAATGGAACATATATAATGAAAATATTCCGCTGGTAAGAGACTTAAGTTCCACGGAGACAGCCAAAGGCCTGAGCTCATGCTAACTTCAGCAATCAGCAAACACACTTCTGCGGTTATAGGATTGTGCCCTTCTGTTCTAAGCACCAACTGGTTACCGATACCTTATAATCCTACTTTACAGAGGTCGACAGGCAGCGGTGAGGCTGGATATGGGAATCTAGAGGAAAAGAACCCAGCAAATCCCAAGAACTGTGCCAGGAGAGCCCTTTGAAAGCCAGCACACCCAGAGAGACAGCCAGACACCAGAGACCTCCGATGGAAACGCACACCACCATGCCAGAGAGGGAAAAAAGAACCCGGGTCAGTTCCAGCCTCTAGACCTGCCCACCAGTTTACAGGAAACACAGAGGGACAGACGGGGACACACTGAACCATGCTCAGGGAGACACATGGCAAAATGCAAAATGTGGGGAGCTGTCGCTGTCCAGTTTCTTCAACACCACACTGCAAGGGGCAACAAGAGGAAGGAAAACCTCAAGTCCTCAACAGAGACTTGATCAATCTTGTTTGTGGTTCCTGATTCAAACCAATGGGAAAAGACGAAAGCAAAAGTTTATAAGACAAACGGGGAAATGTTAAAACTGACTAGATAGTTGACGATATTCGATAGTTACTGTTAAATTTTTTAGGTTTGAAACTGGCATCACGGTTATGGTTTTCGAGAGTCCTCATCTTTTTTTTTTTTTTTTTTTTTGAGACAGAGTCTCACTCTCTTGCCTGGGGTGAGTGCCGTGGCGACAGCCTAGCTCACAGCAACCTCAAACTCCTGGGCTCGAGCAATCCTACTGTCTCAGCCTCCCGTAGCTGGGACTACAGGCATGCGCCACCATGCCCAGCTGATTTTTTTCTATATATATTTTTAGCTGTCCAATTAATTTTCTTTCTATTTTTGGTAGAGATGGGGTCTCGCTCTTGCTCAGGCTGGTCTCGAACTCCTGAGCTCAGAACGATCCGCCCACCTCGGCCTCCCAGAGTGCTAGGATTACAGGCTTGAGCCACCGAGCCCGGCCAAGAGAGAGTCCTCATCTTTTAAAGATGCATACTGAAATATTTGTGGATGAAATACGTCTGGGATTTATGTAAAATTAATCCAGTGGGGCTGGGCAGGCAGTTCGATGAGACAGGAATGGCCCTTCGTGGACAGCCACTGAGCTGGGTGATAACACTTAGGGGTTCATCGACTATTGTTTCCACTTCTGTGTGTGCTTCACATTTCCAATAATAGTTCCCCACCCCGCTCCCAAAGCCAGCATACCTAAGGCACAAACAATGACTGTAAACTAACTAAAATACTTAACAGAATTC
Organism: Indri indri; assembly: GCA_004363605.1. NCBI lineage: Eukaryota > Metazoa > Chordata > Mammalia > Primates > Indriidae > Indri > Indri indri. The sequence goes on along the minus strand of RJWJ010006328.1, from coordinate 5,141 downwards.
AACATGACAAATACAGTTTGAAATACAGAAAGGCAGAAAATACACAAGCCAAGCTGTTTAGGGAATAACTCCTAACTCTTCTTTTTCCTCCTTCAAAGCCTGATGTGCAAGTGGCTTCAGGTTAATAATTTCCTATTGAGAAGAGCTGATACATGCGACAAGGATGAGTAATATTTTTCTAAGAGTTACTTTTTCCCTTTCTTGACCTGGACATTTTCATATGTTGTTTCCATATCGTACTAATAAATACAGATAAATAGGGCATCAGAAGTTGCCTTCTTTATGCCAACAAAAGAAAAAACTGCCAAACCATGCTACCACAATGCAATTCCGTTGTGAAATCCAGAACTCTTGCCTGGATGGTTTCACAGCAGTATATGAAAGAACTTTCTAGTTTGGCGTCTTTTATCATCTCTGTCCCTCCCGGCTCCCACACCACCCCAACGTATGTGTGTGTAAACACATCTTTCAAAGGAAAAATCATGTTGTTTTCTTTTTCTTCCTAATTCAAAATACAAATGTAAGGATTTACCTGAAAATTTGAGAAAAACGAAACAAGACACAAAAGTAGGATACTTTTAAGGGAGACCAAGTACTCTAGGATTAAGAGTCTCCGAAGCCCAATGAAGACGTGATTGATTTGGTCTTAACAGAGCAGCTCGGTGGAAGAAACCTCTTCTTCCTGCCTCCCTCTGCCCTCAATCCCACAGGCCCGTCAAAAGAGAGTGAAAATAAGCACTGCCTTCATTAACAGGTCCGTCCGTGTTCACTCTACACAGAACTGCAAAACACTGGTGTACAGAGGAACGGAACCAGAGGAAATTCCAGAAGGGCAGAGAGTAAACAGTCTCCTTTCCACTCCCCGGTTCCCTGTAACTCAGACGTGCGCAGGCTGGAGTCCACTCAGGTTTAAAGAGAATGCGCTTTCACATTCCCTTTGCTATAGAGGAAGCCAGGGGCTTCCAGGATTTTCTGTTACGATGTGTCTTTAGCTTCGAACTCTGGCCAGAGCCTAAGAAGAAAAAGTCTTTTCTACTAAGCTAGGATCAGGTCGTAAACACTGGAATTCTTGTTGGGGTACCAATGTTGACTCTGCTCACCCCACCTCCCCTCAGTCCCCAAAACTCACACCTTGGCGGGGTCTTCCCAGAACATGGTGTGTAAGGGAATCTACCCTTTATTATCTATAAATTAAACTTTTGTTTTGCTGTGGGTTACATCAACTTTTCTAGAGAAAATAGCTTCATTTTACAAAGCCAGTTTGTAAAATTTTCTTTTTCTCCCTTTCTTATTCATTTATTCAAGAAACATTTACTGGGCACCCACTATCCGCCAGATATGCTAGAAGCTAAGTCATAATGGAGAATGGAAACAGACATAGTCCCTGAATTTAGGAACCTTACAATCAGTGGGAGATGGGGAAGGAACTAAATATTCTCACAAAGAAACGTAAAGTTGCAACTGTGAAAAAAGCTATCACGCAAGCAACATACAGACCCATGAGCAGCCAGACACTTGGCCTGGTTAGGGCATCAGGAGAAATTCCTAAGGAACTGACAACTCAACCTGAAGTTTCAAGCAGCCAGCAGCTTATAGGGTGGGGCACAGAGGAAGACCATTCCAGAAAGGGGGAGTGTCATGCGCAAACGCCCTGTGGCACAGTGAGCTGAATGCATTCAGGAAAGTGAGCACAGATGAATGGAGCTAGAATGGAATGTCATCCGAATGGAGCTAGGGGAGAGCTAGGTGGTGGCCGGACCTTGCAGTGCGTCATCGGCCAGCTGTGTTAAAGAGTTGTTCTCTATGCTAAGAGCAAGAACATGGTACTTAAGGGTTTTTAATCAAGGTATGACAAGATCGGCTTGGTGGTTTCAAAAATCATTCTGTCTGCAGTGTGGAAAACAAGCTGGAGGGAAGTGAGGGCAGATACAGGCGGAGCAGACAGGAGACCACAGAGGAAAAATGTTGGTGACTGGGAAAGGACTAGGGTAGGAGAAGTGGAAAAGAAAGAAGCAGGAAGACTTGCAAGGGAAAAACCAAGAGAACCTGAAAATGTTAGAAAAGGGGGTGGGCAAGAGGGCTGGACGTATCAAAGGCGGTTCCTGGGTTTCTTTCATTTATTTATTTATTTTTTAGACAGAGTCTCACCCTGTTGCCGGGGCTAGAGTGCTATGGTATCAGCCTAGCTCACAGCAACCTCAAACTCCTGGGCTCATTTTTAGTTGGCCGGCTAATTTTTTCTACTTTTAGTGGAGACAGGGTCTCGCTCCTGCCCAGGCTGGTCTCCACTCCTGCCCTCAAGCAATCCTCCCACCTCGGCCTACCAGAGTGCTACGATTACAGACGTCAGCCACCATGCCCGGCCTCCTGGGTTTCTACTAATAACTCACTTAACTGGACAAATGGAGGATCTCTACACATTGAAATATAGAATACTAGGATAGGACCAAGTCTGGGAAAGAGGGGATGAGATCAGATTTGGACATGCTGAGGTGCTTCCAATAGATTCACAAGGAGATACCAAGAGAGTCATCAGACACGTGGGGATGGAGCTCTAGGCTTGTGATTCAAATCTGTGGCTCACCTGCACGCGGTGGTCACGGTCAGAAAGGAGGTACAGGTGAGGATGAGATCACGGAAGAAGAGCCTGGAATAGTAGGAAACTCTCACTTTCAACAGTCAAATAAATGAAGATGACCTTGCGAGGAGATGGAGAAGGACAGCCAGAGAGAGAGGTGGGAGGAAGATCAGGAAGGACAGGCAGGAAAGATGGGCTGTCAGCTCGGGCGGGGAGTCTGCCCTCAGACAGGGGGAGGAAGAGGGACAATAAGAAAGGGGAGGGTGGATTAGGCACCCGCACCCTCGTTTCGGTACATGACAGATTTGCCTATCATGCCCATCCTTATTTCTCGCGATTCCGGGTCCCAGGGTTGCACAGCCGAAGCCCACGCAGCTACACATTTTTCCTTACTACAAAACGCGGTGCACAGGCACACACGCCTCAGCGCTGGTTATGCGTCTCAGTCGTCCCCACAATGAGGTACTTACTGTACAAGGAGTCCCTCCAACCGACAGAGGAGCCCCCTTAAAACGAGATACAAAGGCTTTGTCTGTCTTGGTAAATCTCACTGTTTGGCAAGCCATAGCATATTTTAAATTTTTAAAAGAGATTTAGGGGAAATGAATACAGATCTGGGAAAGTGAAGTCTTTAGAATAAATTGTCAGTTCACATCAGCTCCCGCTGCCTTGTCATTAGAGCTCCTCGTCCCCAAGGGGAGGGAAAGCCCTCACCACGCCATCCATCTCCATCCCTGGACCCAGCCCAGCTCCAACAGATCATCCATTCTCTGTGCCCGCAGGGAACCACAGCCACCATGCCACCCCACCCTGCTGCCCAGTGTCAAAGCCACGTTTATAAACACCTTTCACCGAACAAACCTCCTTTTGAAAGGTTCTGTAGGAACCCTCCTAGAAAATTATTTTTCTGGTTAGAATTCTGCTTTTAAAAAATTCCCTTTTGAAAAACTGTTTTTTTAAGTAATTACAGTTGCAGAAGAGGAAAATATTATGCTCCAATTAAGATGTGGATTAATGATTATAAAGAGTGTACAACATAGAAAATTATTCATACTACAATGTTAAGTTTTAAAAAATGACATTATAGTATGCATCCTATTATTAAAACCCTGCATAAATAACTATATAAAGGGGCCAAGAAATAATAGAACCAGGGAAAAATGATGTTGTGTCTGAAGAGCAAGATTATGAGATAAAGGTTATCTTTTTTCAATTTCCATTAATTGCATAGGGGATATATCTTTTTCATAATTTCCATATCAAGTTAGACACGTATAGGGAAGTGTTGACAAGTGAAATGACATGACGTCTAAGATTTTCTTGCAAATACTCCCCCAAAAGCTGAGGGCCAGAGATGTAGGACAACCGGACACATGCCAATCATCGTTAAAGCTGAGTAATGGGCACAGGACGGCTCGTTAGACTATTCTCGATACTTTTATGTATATTTGAAATTTCCCACAATAGAAAGTTTAAAAAATATTTTCTTACTTATGCTATATTGTCTTTACAATACATTACTATTATTTTGCAGCAAGTGGATACAATACATAATATTAACTTAAAAATAAAAATAAAAACATGTTCATTATAAACAATTCAAATATGGAAAGGTGAAATATGACACCCACTCCACAAACACACACATTCCAAATCCCTTCCCTGTGATATCACCACTTTTAGCAACTTTGTATGAAGTCGTACCTGCAAACGCCTGCACAAATACACATATGCAAACCACATATGCAAAACTGAGGTCAAGCTAGACCCAAAGTTCTGCCCTTTGATTTTTCACTTGATGCCATCGACGAATCTTTTCAAATACATACAGAAGCGATCTGTCCATTGAAGAGGGTTTGGCAACTCCCCCGCTAAGAGACTGAATTTATGTAACACATGAAAATAAACAATTAAGAGAGGGAGAGAGAAAGGGAGGGAGGAAAGGCGCAGACACCACATTCTCGGAAGCGTGTGCCTTCCTGTCCTGTATGTAATAAGCAGCACCCCCAGGCCAGGCCAGGCCCCAAAGTGAAAGTCCCACTCTGTACCCAGCAGTGGCACTGACTTCACCACTCCTGTGGTAATGGCACCCTTACTCTGTCCAGACGGCTAGACAGACCGTTGTCCTTCAAGAATAAGCCTCCTACACTAAGAAACACTCCCAGAACCCCAGCAGTCCAAAGGAAAAGGGGAAATCAAACACTGCAGTGAGATAAATGAGGTTTGATCTTGACGCCATTCCAGCAACCGCAGCACCTCCCCCGGGAGAACCCGGGGAGACTGGAATGGACAATCCTGAGGGAGCCACTCTCACATGACTGGCGCAGAGAGAGGCCCAAACATCAGATGAAGCATTTCAGTTTTCTTTTTGGCAAAGGGAAGGAAACGGCTCGCATCTAGGCAACGATCTCATTTTCCTGTCACAAGTGGAGGCCACCATGTCATGCTGGCAACCGTTGTCAGTTTAGGACCCGAACGCGATGTGGCTGCTGAGACACGGCAGGCACAAGTGGTCAAGGAAATGGCCCTGTGCAAACAACACAGTCCTGCAGCAACAATAACC